>RAKG01000066.1:0-224973 GCA_009802275.1 Neurospora sp. CHS-2018a
GGGGCTTCAACCAATCTGCTAGCGAGCTGATGCGGGTGACAACCGATCACAGGCTTGCCAACGTGCATCCGTTAGTTCCTTGGGAGCAATCCAGTAACAGCATTGGTGGGATTGTGTTAGGCTTTGCTTGTTTGACCTTAGCGCCCCCCTAAGGGTATCCAAATCGACTGAAAAAAAGCGGTATGAACATCACGAGAATCAGCAGCTTCAAAAGCTGGAGTTCGACCTTAACCACCACTCTCGACACTCCACCGCCATTAGGTAATCATCTCAAGGAGGACTCGGATGCGCAGCAGGGACAGGGTCTGAGGGGAACATCCATCTTTTGCAGTTTCCTTTTGCCAGCTTGGGCCAGGCCGCTTGGCACGCTCTTGGCAACAGCGGACAGAGTGGGGTAGCTCTTAGCGCTCTTTTTTCTTTCTCCACTCTCTCCGACGTTGACCAACCGATAACACGCCAAGCCATGCTTATCTCCGCCGCCTTGCGCTAGCCTTCTTTCGTCTCCCTGCCTGGTCTCTCTTTCGTTATCCCGGTCAGTGCTAGCGGCTGACCCATGGCCCATCAACAAGGGGTCAAGGCCAACCATCCCGGACGTGCCACGATTGCTCACCAAAAACGCCGATTGCAACGGTCTGCTTTGAAACGCAGCCCTACGTCATTAGTTGACTCCAAATGCGACCGCCTTTTAGAGGGAAAAAAAAGTTGGAGATGCGAGCGGGGGTTTTGCACGCCCAATATTGGATTCTCACCGGTGCGAAGACAACAACCACTGGATGCCCCTGGGAAAGAACGGCTCGGAGATATCTCCAATTCCCTCCAACGGACATGTTGAGCGGACAATGGCGGAAAGAACTCCTCATCTCCAAAAGGCCGCCGAAGGGACTCCTCACGAGATCGACTCCATCAAGTCCTATTTTGGCTAAACTCGTGATCACGACGTGTTCACCCCTAAATCCAGGAACGCGAAGCCAGGAACGAGGCAGTACCGGCGCCAACGCCAGCAAAAGAAGACATGGAAAGGGCTCGGCTAGGAACAGGAAATACCGAGTTCAGCTCTCTCAGGTACAATCAAGCGATCAGGATAGGCGTCTTGTGTGGATATGCCTTCATTCTCAGCTCAGTGGAATGGAATGTGAACCGAGGCTGAGATTGCCAGAGACTCGCAACATCGGAGACAACAAAAAAGAAACAGCCGATTGATCAGTCCATTCGTCACGGCACCACTGACGACGAAAAGAAGTCAAAAGAAAAGCCAAAGCGAAGAGGAAAAGCAAACAAGAAGCTGAAGATACACACAGCCACTATCCAAGCCCTTGGACTCTTCTCTTCGGCCTCGCTTACACAATGATTTTACATGCTGCAAAATGCAGCTGAGTGCAGTGCAGCGAAGAATGCAGTCAACGCGATCGGTGCCATCCGATGTCGTGCACAGTAAAAGTCCGGACGGCCCTTACCCAATTAACCACCAAAAACACCAATCGCCAACATCGTCAAATCGGTGGTGAGATCGGTGGTCAACAAGTCTCCGTCTCTTTTTTGCCGCCCGCATTCTCAACCCCGGAATGTCGAACCACTCAGAATCACTTAACAGAAAAACCCTTCATCACATCATCGTCAAGCGAGATTGCATTGCATTTTGCGGGGAAACGCTTTCGTTTTGTTCTGCAAAGTACCCTTTCCCCGACCCTTTGCCCCGGCCGGGGTTGGTTTGGCGGGATCGCGGGGTCGGACTTGCTCACGGCGTTTTTATGGGTCCGGGGGGTTGCCCGCAAGTCTTCCCGTACCCGACCCCGTACTTGTCCGTCCGTAGTACTCCATTTCCCCGCCCCGTATGGCCAGGCCGCCGGGTCGGTCTGAATTCTACCCCGTTTAACCCCGCGCTTCCCCGGTCTGCCCCCGGCGTTTGTTGGCGATGCTGGCGCCGGCCACAAGTCGGCGAGACTGTGGACACGGCCGTTGGCTTCTTATGTAGTGATACCCAACTGGAGATTGCTAGACATGCATTTACAAAAGATACCGCCTACCGCATACGTATATCTGCTCCGGTTTCCCCAGACTCCCAGACTCTTCAGGCCTTCGGCGCACACCATAGCAGGTCTCCAGAAAGCCGCCGACTTCTCACCGACGCCAGCATCACCAACAACGCCGGGGGCAGACCGGGGAAACGCGGGGCCACACGGGGCATTCTCCGGGGAAGTTTTTACGGGGTCCGGGGTAAGACCGGCCAGGCGGGGGACGGCGGGGGGACGGCGGGGTAAAGTTACGATTCCGGTAAGTGGTCATGTTCGTTACACCCTCATCACTCCACCGCGCGCAAGTATGCAATCCGGAGTGCCTCTGTCACCAAGAAACGGACATCAAAGTCAATCTCGTCTGGTGGTATCGCCGATATTGACGCCGGTACCATTGTGAACTGGGTGCGTCCGTCACAGTAGACCGCGTCGTTCACAGTAAATCACAGTAAGCAGAGGTACCAACGGTGGGCACCAGTCAGAAACGGTGGCGCCGTCAACATTCTTCTCGTGCTCTTCTTCGACTTCTCAGCGATTCGGCGCAGTTTTCTAGGGAGTAGGGAGTCTAGTGCTATCACTGCTCAGAAAGCTAGCATAGCCCATCCATCGTGAAGATTTCGTGCAGTAGTTCGCAGTTTGTAACGGTCCAGCAGCCCAGTCCACGCACAGCCCGGAGCTATCATCATTCAACCCGCATGTACCGGTACGGGGTCATAAGTACACCGGTATCGGTACCATTGGTGTTACAATATCGGCGTAAAGTTCCGGCCGGCGGCTCCCTCACCGGCCACTTCACCGGCGAGTAACTACAAGTAGTAACTGATGCGGGGGGCGGGCCATCTCTGTAAGACGGGTGGAAGGAGGAAACGACCCTCCCGTCTTCTTTGTAATCAACATCGAGATGCGAGCAACATGTGCCCATCAGCCCATCGAAACGCACAATCAACCCAAACAGGCAAGTTCTGCTACCGTACCTTGGCTTTTCTTCTTTGCCTTCGTTGGGCCGATAACAGGATCCGGCCCCGATAAGAAATAACACGATAAGGGATCCGATCAACCTCAACGATCAGAAAAACAAATCACAAACGACAACAAAATTCAGGGACTTCTTCAGGGACTTCAAGGGACTTCAAAAAGACCCTCGGGGACCTCCCGTCGTCAACGAGAAGCAGGGACTTCATCGACCTTGCTTTGCTTGCTCGGCTCGATCGCCGGTGTCGTTGGTAGGAGCGAGGGGAGGGGACGCCGAACCTTGTTGAAACTATTGAAATCTCGAGATCGAAGAGCGGGACCGCCACCCTGGAAGGGGTGTGTGGGAAGGAAGGAGCATTGGGGGAACGAACTGCGTGAGTGCCAGTGCCTTCCGAGTAAGAACTAACCAAACCGCAGTTGACGTGACCAAAACTGGAAAAATTGGCGATGATATCGATAAGACTCTTAGTCTGCATCTCGTCCTCACCTTTTTCCTCCCATTGGATGGTGGCTTTGTCACCCACCATCTTCTTGCTCTGCCCCCTTTTCCAATACAGACCCGCGGAGTCCTAGCGGTCTTTTTGATGGAGGGTCCCGTCGCGAGAAACGATCCGTCGTGAGCCAACCAGTTGACAGAGTTGTCGACGACAAGGCTTGGTTGGGATTGGAAGTTGCGTGCCATCGAGAGGAGGTTGCAAAACGCCCCACTCACGAGTCTTCAAATGTGCAGCCGCATGAGGACTGCGCTAGCGATACTCTAGGGTCGGCAGGCAGAGTCACAGTCTTCCCTGTCTAACAGTACATAGACGGGTATATCACTTGTAAACCTGGTGAGCAAAGCAATGCCAAGCTCAGAATCGGTAGGGTCAAGAAAGTTGAGTTACAGCACTCATAACCGACCTTCAACACTGACAATCTCAACTCCCACTCATCAACAGACGGAGACCACAAACGCCGACAAGGTCGACGAATTAATCCTGCAGCCAATAGTTTGTTCCTCCTGGTCCGTTTTCATGCAAGAGTTGGGAGGTCCTCCTCCTGGTCCTCTGCAAAAGCCGTGCAAAAAGCTGCAAAATTTCGGCTGGCCGTAATGATGGGCAGGGGGGTTGGCCAACTTTTTTTTTGCCGTGGTGTTGCTACTATTTTGCTTCGTTCATTTGCTGGGTCGGGAGAGCCGAATTCGTGTTAGTGCGGCGACGGCAACGCTTGACGTTTGGCCAATGAGCTGGGGGCAGGGATGATGGTTCCGGGGCCGGGGGTTTGGATGCCTTGCGAGCTTTCTTGTGAGAGGCCGTTGTTGGACGAGCTCACCACCAGAGTTCGAGTTCACGATGGAAAGTTTCGTGGGGGGGAAAAGGGCCTCGGTGGTCTGACAGGACGTAGGTGTAGTTAACGCTCTGTTTCCAACGAGAGAATCGCAATGATGGAAAAACCCACTCGCGATCTCGATCAAGACAAGACAGACTTCAAGCGACCATCCGGTGAGTTCGAAATCGATGGTACCGAAAGGATATTGCATGAACCACATCAACCGCACAACATTCACCGGACGGATCGTTATTTCCCCCACCCTTTCTCGATCCGACGAAGGGGAATAATATCCGAACAGGATGCCTGGATGCTACGCGCGCGGTTTATGATCTCTAGGAGAGTCCAGGCTCATCCATCCCACTCGAGAACGACGGAACATCCCACACACCATCATCCCACGTCCAAGGCTCGAGCCACACCCACCTGCCAACCTAGTGCAGGTGTTAGAGATATTTCTGCTAGTGCGAATCAGGTAGGGTCTGGCGTTTCTCATCCTGGTTTTCATGTATCACTCATTTCCCCCCTCCGTTTCATGCCCATAATTCGGTATGATATGGACGCTATGGAGCACAATCTTTATTGCGCCCCAAGGAAGGATTGATGTTGGTGCATGTTGTTGATATTGGACATAATGGGCATAATGACATGGAGCTAGGTGGTATCGTTGCTGATTGTTTAGGTGAGGTATGGGGTAAGTTATCATCCGCCTTACCTCGAGCGGGGAGGAGAAGCTCAACATAAAGACGTTGGGCTGAGTGTCCACTCCGCTTTATATTAAAGGACGTGGTGATCACTGTGATGACAACCTCACTTTGCATTCGGCATTGCAAATCCGCGCTATTCGTGAACCTACTGCCGATGATGTAGTAGTGATGATCACTCAGCAAAATTGTGCGTGATGTGTGCTTGCCTGCACATTCAGCCTTTTCTGACTCCACCGAGAAGGATATGAAAGAGGGGCAAACGGCCTCTCGAATCCAAACCGTCAACGGAGTGGAAATAACATCTGGATGATACTGATACTGCTCACCTTATACACGCATCCCCGGATGGTTCACCCCCCCGTATGAGTGAGGAGGGATCGGATCGTGCACGCATAATATCGCGGCGACACTGCAGAACATGGTCATGGTTGATGATAGGATCGCCGCAGTGGACAGTGGGCTGAGTCGAAGTTGTACGACAGGCTGTGTGCGATTCCCCATGAATTGCCAACTTCTCCTCCTCACCACCATTGCATCCCGGAGTTGACGCCAGCAACATAGCATGACCCGACATTCTGGTGGCGCTTTTCTCCTTCTCAACCTGCACTCGCAAGGTTTTGAAAGCTCCGAATCTCTGGACTCGAGCAGTCATTGGCCGGGAAGCAAAGGGAGAAGAGAAGTTCACCACGTGCTGGTGGCACGAGTTGCGAGAATAGGAACTGGGAAAGAAGGCATCCAGACGAGCTGATTGGACAATTCCTCCTCTTGTTCAACCACCGAGAGGTGAGACATGAGGGGTAAGGCGCAAGCTGCCGTTGTTGAGCTTTCCAGACATTGCTCCGGCGTCTATTGTACCGACCGTTTTTGATGTTCGGACGTCTTTCTCTGTTGGTCAATGTCGAGGTTTCGAGATCGCTTGTCTGCTTTTTCCGAGGTCTCCTCCTTCTGCGAACTCCGCCGCGACAAGGCAGGCAGCGCGACGCCAAGAGAAGGAGGCGCCAGGGCAGGGAGGCCAGAATGTCTCTAGGGTTGCAGGCCGAGCGACAAGGATTTCTGGGATTCGCAAAGATGTACAGGTACATTGGCCAATCGGTCAGCCCCTCGCTTGGTCGCTTGGAAGCATGGTGGGATAGTGGGATGTTTCTGACTTTTTTTCTGTCCAACGAGAGAACCTTGAAGGAGAACGGTCTTTGTTAGCCTGGTGCTTGTTTCTAGCGTAGGGCACACAGAAAGCCGAAAGGAAAAACAGCAAGGAGCAAAAAGAAGCAGCAGCCCAACAACGAACAAACAGGGAGGAAGAGATTAGCGCGTAGTGAATAGTGGACTGAGGCGGCTCAACTGATGACGGATTTGCACTCGAGTCTCGAACGAATCGTCGATGAGAGTGGAAACTGGAAAGGAAAAAGACACTGTTTCCAGTTGCGAAATGCTGGATGCTGATCTGCCGTCGGTGTGGATTCTCCAGTGAGTCCACCGAGAAGAGGAGACAGTACACGTATTGAAAACAAAGTGGAATTCTGGATGCCTGGAGTTCGAGAAGTGGAAAGGGAAAACGGCACAGAACAGTGCGCTGTTGTACACAGTACGAGCGGTTTTGGTCGGTCTTGTCGTGGGTTCTTCAAACGGAGGTCGCGGAATTTGTGAAGACGGCATGGATGGATGTGGACAGTGCAGTGTCGAGAGGTTGACCCGAGAGGAATGGAATTCGAGATGGAGACGCGCGCGGATGCAATGGTGCAGTGACGCAGTGATCAAAAACACAGAACACGCCTTACGCGGGGTGGGCCCCCATTTTGACCCCCACTTTCAACAAAAGCTTCAGTTGACGGGAAGTGGAAGGCAGCTCGCCTGTAACCGCAATAAACCTCCACTGTGACAGGGCTTCATAATGACAGGGCTTGTGTTGAGCACAAGCTTGGGAACGGGCATAAGACGGAGTGGAGGGACGAGAAGGGAAGTGAGGTGGAAAGAAGGGACGGCGCGGTATAGACAAAAGGCTACGGGCGGGAGCTAGGCAGAGACGCAAGGAAGTGAAGTCTAGCACGTAATTAAAAATGGTCTCGTGATGCCTTTTTGTGGTGTTTACCCGTGTTTACCGTGTTTCAACCAGGCACGGCACCCCAGCAAACCATGATTTGTGCCTGGTTCCTGGATTTAGGCCAGTTTACCACATTCCAACAATCCATACAAATCCCAGGGAGGGCATATCCCGGCCGGTGATCGATGACGACTGCATCCTATTCCGGGTGGTTGGTTCAACACATTTTCCCATCAAGACGAAGACGGTGAACGTTTGCACCGATGATGCGCTTTTGAAACAGGAACATAAGAACCGCATCAAGTGATCAAAGAACGATTTGATAATTCAGGGACACGCCAGGGGAATTTCGGATTTCGGGACCAACATGTTACTGCAGCATCTCCCCATGGGGAAAATCGAAGACAGCCGGCATTGACATGATGACGACGTTCCAAGATGTTCCATGTCTTTGAGTGTTGGTGTTGACCAACAGCAGATCTCACAATCCGTGCCGTCCGCGGCCGTCCGCGGCAGGCGGTGTGATCCCTCTCGTGTCCTGCTGCGCCCTGTGTCCAATATTGGATTGCAAACTTGGCGAGCGCAGAACGAGAGGATGTCATTTGATTCAGCTCAATGGGATGATCATACACAGTCGACTTTATGCGCAACTTAAGAATCAGTCACGAGTTTCCTATCGTTTGAAATAAATCAGACAAATACCGACCCATATAGCGCTGATATCAAGGCCTATTGGCGACGGTATCTAGCTGGTTATGAGGCTGAGCCAGACGAATGTAGGTCGCACATTGTGGCGCTGACCTGTCAAACTTATTGGTCCCGTCTCTTTGGTAACTCGAGGTCGGCGATGTGAGGCCCCGGAGGTCAATGTTTGATGTTGGAAAAACGTCCCGGCAAATCGTATTCGCGCTGTAGAGGTACCCTCCCAAAACGGTGAACACGGCGCACGGTGAGTGAATTCGACGGTGAGACGGAGAGGACGGAGCATCCAGCCCGGAAGGTTGGGAATGCCACAGCAACGAAACTGAAGTGAAAGTGCCGGGTTGACCGGAGATGATTGTTTTGCATGAATGTCGGTCTCAAGCATGATCCCATGGCAACGGATGTCGCTGCCCTGCTGATGTGAACGCCAGTGAGGTGTGTGCTCTGCTATGCACTCTGCACGTTCCCATCTATCATCGTCGGCGACGAGACGAGAAACGTGCTCAAAATCTGGTCACGGTCGCGAAAGGTCTCACTCAAGCAGGATAAGAAAGACATTGTGAAAACGAATGACAGTCCCAAGAGGTTGGGATGACTTCAAAACACATAAGAAAAAAGAAATGCCGTTGCTTGCATCTTGCATTGATGTCCAAACTAATGCGGTCTGCAATGCCAGATGAAGAGACATGATGCACCTTCCTTGGTGGTGTGGTGTTCGCAGTAGGAAATCTCCCTTGCTGCTTGGCGGTGACGGATGTTGAAGTCAATTGAACTTCCGCTTTCGGAGTTCAAGCTAGCGATTGCCGACAGGGTCCGCACAGGCCACAAGTGGAACCTCAAGTGAAATGAGAAAGAGCCCCGCATTTTCTTCAAAGGGAGAAACCACCGTTAACCCTGACACTTACCCCACCAGCTCACAACCCTGAGACCTCAGCTCGTCACCGGCCGGCAACAGTCATGGCGGGGCAGCTTCACCTTCCTGATGCATGGTCCAAGCTCAATGCCGTTGATTTTCCTTCTTGTTTGCAACCTTGCGTTGCAGCATCTCGCAAATCCCATGCAGGGCTTGTCGACCTTGATTCTGTTCAGGGTCCGAGGGTTCATTTCCCTTAGTCTTTACGATATCAAAATTGTACAATGCCAGACAAGATGGCATCCGAAACGGAGGCACCAGATTGAACGCCAAAGACAGCGACACCGACACCGACACCGACACGACAGCGTCTTGACCCAGCCTCGACCACTAAAGTACAAGCCCCTCCCAGCAGCTCCATATCGTCCAGAACAAGTCGAGACAAAGTCCAGAAGGAAGCCGGCACGATCGATCGGACTTCCATATCGTACACTATCCCACGGCCCGTGATTAGGAGTAGCTGCCGTCGCCTTCGGGCATCAATGTCTGTCTGACTGACTGACAGACTGACGACGGCGATGGCGTTATCTTGCCGAATCCCGCGACCGCAGGCATTTCTTGCATCTTCCAAGGAAAAGTGCGAGTTCACCATGACCGATCCCACGATATCAGAGCCCAAGCCCACAAACCCATCCCATTGCAGCCCCCACCGGCCGACACCGAGCGAACCGGACGAGGACGAGAGGGTAGCGAGGATCGCCAAGATAGACGGACGCCATCTCTTGAGCAAAGCCACCCCTTTCCGTAGCGAATCGTATCAAGGAGGAAGAGCAGGCGAAGAGATAACAGGTCGTGGTGGACGGAGGTAGACGAATCTGTTAGGTGCACTTGCACAGTTGCCTTGACTGCAGTGTAGCCCGACAGCGGCGCCCATCCAACTTCCAACAATGCCATGATACCCATCCATCCAAAAAGGAGGCCATCACCATTTCAGACTGGTCGGAGGTTCCAAAGGTTCCATAAAAACCATCAAGCCGCGGAATCCATCAACACCACACCTTCACTAAAGACTCCATTCACAGGTCCACTCCGTGATACAGACTACAGCTAGTGGAGATGGACGCCAGACGCCAGCCCAAGCTGGGATATTGCCTGGGTGCCATGAAAGGGGTGATACATAAGGATGCGGTGATAGGGCCGACGAACGGCGACACAGAGGCTTTTTCCCTTTTTGTTGGGCAATACGAACATCCAACATGGGAATCTCTACGACTCTGCCATTTCTCCAGATTCCTCTTTTCGATGTTCTTTGCTTGTGCACTTTCTTACTGTGTAGTCTCGCAATCTTGTCCGTCTGTTGTTGCTCGCGCGCGGCCGCGGCCGTTTTGCGGGACCCTTGGATTTTGCACTTGGGCTATTTCTGGTAAAAGTCTCCGACGGAACAAAGAGGGAAGTGGAACTGAAACGGAAGATCGACAAGACTTTAACCTCACGTCAACTTGGATATTCCCTGCTCACTTCATGTTTTTGGTAAAACTCCGCCTTTCTTACGCAACTTCTTCTCCTCATCATCATCATCGGCCTCGTCGTCGTCGACCTCTCCCTTCGTCTTCACAGCAGGGAAACAATTGTGGGGACAAACGACGTTGGGATAAACGCCAACACCAATGAATGGGAGGGTGGTGTTGCGGCAGGCGGCTCTGTTCAGCCGCTATTCGGTGGATGGATGGATCGTCGCATCCAAAGGGATTGTCAGGCCCCAAAGGGTCCGACTGTTTCATTCCCATGCTCGTTTGTTCTCTCAACCGCCAGAACACCTCTGTGATCATCATCAACCAAGGATCAGCTTCGAGATCACGAATTTCACGGCATTTATACATCAGTCGTGGTAGGTTTGTTAGCGCGGTTCTTGTGACAGGGGTTTGCAAAACAACACAGAAAAATGACGGGACAACCACAGTCAAAGCAAAAAATTGGAGAGACTATCTAAAGCTCTCAAAACGTATCGGATTGATACCAATTTTTTGCATGAAATTTGGTGGAGTGGTGGTTAAGTTGGGCAGAGTGCGTAGTGAAGTCCCGCGCTAACGAACCTACCAGGACTGATGTGTACACCACACGCCCCTCTCAACATTGTACCAAAGAACGACGATAATGACGATCTATCTGGCACAAAGCTTGTATCTGCCGGAGGTCTTTGAACCTTGGGCATCAACCAGAGCTGATGAGGTGGCTAGTGGATCACCGTCGCATTGTCTACAAACCAAACTGCGACGGCAGGGAAGAGGGATTGTAAGCCCCAGCAAACCACAGACCAGCTTGAAACATTCTCACCAACGGCGACCGGGGAAAAATAAGCCGCTCCGGCTCAAACAACTGCACCATGCAGCCGGAACGCAAGCCCAAATGGTCACCGGGGCACCAGCCACCAGTTACAGAGACGACGACGCTCCTCGTCAAAAAAGTTAGAAAAGAGAAAAAACTGACCTGCAGTTGCTATAGGTCGAATAGGCTCGGGAATCTGGGCCATCTCCACATTTCAAGACACTCAAGGCAGTGTAGTTACCACTGAGGCACTGACGAACACGTGTAGAGCTGCTGAGCTTTCGAGCTCTTTGGTTGTTGATTTTCTGACGAGTTGACGAAGGACTTTGACAAACCTGAATCCCCATTTGACGGCCTGGAGCGAATCTCACGGTGGTTGATGCAAGGCCTAGATAGGTACGGTATACCAACCTCGCCAACCACCGTCAACCACCGTGTCTAACCAGCCAGCGAGGTGCTGTTCAGCTACGTATCTCTGCTGGCCGAAAGCAAACTGGCGATACAGATGTTTTCAAACCCCTTCCTTCTCCACGAGAAGCGCCAGCGGATATGTATCATGCGTAAGGAATATGTAAGTCAACGCGGCGACACAGCACACAATTTCCTGGGGTAAAAGTACGGGGTATACGGGGTAAGGTATGCAACCCGTCCAGCCCTTTGTACGTGTAGACTCCGTAGGGGTACGGGGAGGAAAAAGGGATTGACAACCTCTCCGTGAAGAATAACTGGACGATAACGACGGGACCACACACCGGAGGATAACGACTCGGGCAGTGCAGTACTGTTTGGACCACAACCACAAGTGAGAACCACAAGGACCACTGGATAACTGGATCGCAAGAGGGGACAAGAAGGGTATACGGCCCGGTTGAGCCATGAACGTACTATGTCCCTCGTGTGATGGTTTACTGACGTGGACCAGTTGAGTTGACAACCAAATGTTGGAGAAAGAGCCGATGGATTGATGGACACAATGCATTACAATCAACAATCGACATGACCATAGACAAACCGGAATACCAAGAACGACAAAAATCACCAAAAAGCCGGATTTCGAGTTCCGAAGTTTCAACATATGTAGGGCCGGGACTCTAGCTGGGACCGTTTCATGTTCGCAGTGCCGTTCTTACTCCTCACGGTCATGGCGGGGAGGCCTGCTCTGGGAGTGCGAAATGGGTACGCAGTCCGAACTTGCCCCTCATCTCGTCTCACTGAGTACAGTCGAACCCCCTGAAACTGCATGTAATTCAGACCTGGGATTTCTATGCACTAAGTGGCATATATGCAGTTTCTAGACCGGAGCTAGGCCCAAAAGGGAAGCCAGCCAGGGGCCAACTCGAGGCCGAGACACCAAATTCCGACCCTCTACTAAGAAACTCACTGATCAGGACCGGTTCTATAAGTGTATACGGACTAAAAATTGTCCGAAAACTATATGCAGTATGTAGTTATGTAGTTGTAGCTGGGAAACAATTCTGCTAGCCAAATCCTATGCACTAACTGGCTGTTATGCAGTATGTGGAGGATGCAGTTTCAGGGGGTTCGACTGTACATACGAGACTCTCATGAGGGGAAGTTCCCAAAGCCACACAGGCCTTCAAGGTGCCGCCCCCCGAAGCTCGAACGTTGGGGAATCCAAAACTCGGATATGGATGTTGTGGTTGGTCAGAAGCATCCAAGCCATTCTCGTTCTACCAACAGCAGCAAAACTTGCAAAGTTTTAACCTGGGATCCCGCCACGGTGTTGCTGTTCCTCTTCGTTGCAACTCTGTCTACCGACGGTTCTGAACGGCGTTATAACCGGGCGCCGTTTCACTACAACTTCTAGCCTCCCCGCAAAAGAGGCCCGGCCCTGATCTAGTGAGGGGAAATAAGTGGGAAAATGCTCCAAAAATGGAAACCTTGGAACAATCTCTCTGCTAACTGCTTGTCCGTTAGATCCGCGGGCTCCATATTCCAGGTTCTTCTGTGTGTTCAGAGACCTGACGATCTGCCGCCGCCACCTCACACCTCGATGGTTTTCTTGACTAACACTTTGTGGTCGTGGTGGTGTGAACGCCCCTGGGGCCCTGAAAATCACTAAACTGCTTTAGAGATATCGACCGTTATCGACCGTTATCGATTGATTGTCGAGCATGCTGTGTTGAACACAAGCAACTCGAATCATGGCGAACACGATGCCCGTATCGACTGACCGGTTATCTCGGGATGAAAATGAAATTTTGACGATTGAAGATCGAATTGCAAGCGACTTATCGATCAAAAGACCACAATGATGGGGCCACCAGGATCAGTTATTAGGCTTATCGTAAGCATTACATACGGGCATTTGAATGCTTGGGCTTGGCGGGTCAGCATTAAGAGCTGTGGCATCGACTCGACACCACAAAATGCTGACTTCGATGGCGGCCATGACGTTGGAGATTCATTTAAAAAAAAAAAACTAAACTTTGAACAATTCCAACTGCTGACGATTCGACAATGAAGAGTAGCAGTCGGGCATTTCTGCGTTGACGTTCCACACAGCTGGCCACAGAGGTCCCGCCGCTCACATCCGCATCGTTCTGGCGCTGGCAGCAAGCAGCCTCTAGCATCGCAACAGGGCGCAGCATAATAGCGTGTGAGCTGACGAAGAAAGAAAGCAATTCATCAATCGTCGGCTCAAATCGAACTCTATCGACGCGCCAATCGGCAACGCTAACGTCAGAGAAACCTCGGCGAAGCGAAGCGACGTCGCCCATCATCTTGACGAAACGGAAATCGCCATAGGCCCTGCCTGGGCTAGAACCAGTCGGGTGGAACGACAAGAACTGCGCCCACCAGACGTAGAAACGGGATGCTAGGCATCTACCTACAGTGCTTTACAGTATACGACGGTCTTGATGACATTATGGTACCTAGCATTATCTTGATGCATCATCAACATCAACGATCTCTCGAGGTTGGTTCCTACGACAACAGCGCATTCTGATGTTTGCGATGGGTAGTGGTACATTAGGAGCTTATGCAAAACTCATACCAGTCTACCTACCTATCAGTCTCGGAACATAGCGAGCGAGGACATCGGCATCGCATCGCTCAAGCGGTCGAACTTTCCCGTAGGCAAGGCAAGGCATACGCAGAGGTATGTATGTAGAGGTAAGGTAAACTCATTTCCTACATCGGGCCCGCACAATGCCGGTATTGCATTCGGCCGGCATCCTGGTGAGTGACTGGCAGTGCATGATGTGATGGTAATTCGACGACAACATCAGAAGAGCCTCCTCCCTTTTTTTTTTCGCGTGATGGGTTGATGAGATTGATGACTGATCTCCAGATGTAATGCTTCACTTATGTATATCCGATTCCGGTCTTTTATCTAGGCTGGGAACGCCGCCCGCTGGGCTGATGATGTTTCGCGTAAAAAGGTCGTCGGTCGGGGATGGAGCTGAAAGACATGGGAGTCCCGGACCTGACCTGGACCACAAGGCCCTGAAGGCTTCTTCGTCAAAATTAGACTTCAATCCCAACATTTCGGGACAGGGGGAAAAACCGCGCGTGGATTGATTGATTGTGGGATGGGAAAGACGGAGACAAGGGATGGATGGAAGATGGATGGGATGTCATGGCTTCGTAATAAGCGCTGCCGCTTGACGCTGCTTGACGCTGCTTGACGCTTGACGCCCGTCTCGCGTGCTGCAATAGTTTGAGAGTCTCGAAAGCATCAAAGACGCATATCGAAAGATGCATCCACACGTCGAGATGACAGGCACCTGAAGCGCATCGATCAGTACTGACTTAAAAGTGTACCGGAAGCAGCAGCCGCGCTTTAAATCGAAGGGTTGGGGGAAGAAAAGGTGACCTGAAAGAAGAAATGGAAACATTCCATGGGCATGAAATTGAGCATTTTTTTTTTTTTTTCATGGGCTGGTCTGAGACACAAACGGTTTGTCTTCCAATGTCAAATGTCTTGCTTTTGGTGTTGTTGTTGAACCTTTCCGTTCTCGGGGTGCTCACCTCGAGCCTCGAGCCCTGGGCCTGCCTGGGATGGGGATGCCTGCGGTGACAACAGCCAATTTCCCTGCCGACGTCATTCTTCTCGACTTCCCAGGCCCGGTTCCAGCTCCCTGATCCGGAGCATCCCATGCGGTGGGGGTACTGTGCGCGCGCGGCTCTTCAGAGTTGCTTTCAACCAATCAGTGTCGAGTCTGACAGTTTTGATTCCGTTTTTGTGGTGGGGAGCTTGGCGGACATGGGCAACAAGGTCGAGAACTTTGAACATTGCAGTAGTTCTCACCACCACCATCAGCGACAATTCCTCCCGCGCTGACCCCCATCATCAAATTTAAACCAAAATGTGAGTTTTAGATATCGGTCAGATTTTGCCAAGGAATACAACATCCGATTTTGATATCTTGCGCTGAGATGGTGGTGTAGTGTTCATCAATATTAACACCGCGAACTGCGAGAAAAATCTAGAACGGATGAACTGATGAACGCGCCTGAAAGGCAATGATGGCGCCGCCATGGTAGCACAGCATCGCAGCCTAGTTTCTCACCGGGTGTCTGACTTGCTTTCATACTCAGAGCAGAAATCTCGAACCCGACGACCGTTGAGAGATTATCGCAAACAGTCTATCAATCCAGGGTTCGCGAATGTCTCAGATCTCATGTCGACTTTCTCAGCGCAAGGTCTATGCTTGCTTTGGGCATCCTCAAAAGTCCTACGCGTGCAGTCGCGGTCCCACGTCGGTCATCGCGAAGGAAAACTCGGCAAGAAAAAAGTCGATGAAGAAGTCGATGAGAAACATGAACCCGAAACTGAGAAAGTCTTTGTCGTCCTGGGAGAAACAATCGCTCGCGATACATGTAAAACACGCGTGTCGCCTCGGAAGTCCTTTGTTGAGCGGGAGAGCGACTCATCTCCGTCGCATTTTCTAGAAGGATGGCTGAGCAACGGGACTTGAGGCGATCGAAGGGATAACCACACCCAAATTTGACAGTGATAAGATTTGATCAAAAGAAAGATAAGACAGCCTTCGATGAAAGCGTGGTGCCGGCCATGGAAGAGTTTTATTCCCTTTTCTGCGCATTCCTGGCATTCCACAGCCCGGGCGGGCCATCACATCACACTATATCACAGCAAAAGAACCAAAAAAAAGGGGGAGGGAATTGGAAGAGATTCACAGCCCCCTCAACCACGGCGCCGGCTCCGGAGCAAAAATCGGAGGTGTCTTGAGGGTCAACCACCCGAAAAAAACGTTCAACCTTCCACCACCAGGGCACACAGAAACCTGAGACCCTACCCGAACCGTCGGACGGTAGGTGAGAACAAAAGTTGGAGGGTGGGAGACACAAGAACCGAGACATGTCAACACAGAAAAACGGAGGCTTACACAGGCCTCGTCAACCGTTTTCATATTGACACGGAGTACTCGACCAAAGTACCCAACCACCAAGAACTTGAAGTTGGTTCGAATGAACTTTTTGCTGAAGGCGAGTTTCTGGCCCCATCGTCCAATTGAATTCCTCAAAGCCATCTCTGCATCTTAATTCTCCACCCGTTATTGTATGGCTCCACTGTGTTGCTAAACCCGATGTGGGTGCAAGCGAGGGCCATGCAGCCAAGAAATACTGAAGCAGCAGTTGCAAGGTACATGGTGAGGTAAGTACCTGTACGAAGTTACATGCCTGAGGTGCGAATAAAAAGTGCCAATGACATGACGGGACCGTAACTGAACCGCATTGGTGCAACCAGTTGCATGCCATGTTGGTTCGCTGCTATGTACAAAGTTCTTTTTCAACAGACGGAACGGAGAGAGGAAAGGAAAAGTCATTTTTACGTTTTGTTTTCGATGTCTCTTTCTGCTTCAAGCACTGTCTACTCGCTACATGCCCGCCTGCTCAATGCTTCCGGCGTGTATGAGCTGCTGGAGGTAGGTACGTAGCTGCCAGGCAGAGACATGTCCGTCTGGCACGTTTTTTCCCCCTCCCTTGGACTGAGCTCTGCTTTCCTTCGATTCGCGTTCCTCACCTTCCCGACGCGTCATGCCCAATTGCTACAGGACAGGACTGGACAGGCGTATGAGTGAGTCTGAGCAGATGATCGTTGCTGCCCATTGGGAGGAAGCACAGCAGACAGCAACACATTCATCAAGGCGGAAATGGCAAGAGATGCACTGAGAGGTACCGACATTAACCTCCAACTGGACGGATGGAGACAATGTTCGAGCAGACGGACGGAGGTAAGGTAGAGGTACCCAACGACCGTTCCTACAACTACACTACTGTCCCAATGGCCCCATTTGCTGTTCTCCCGTCTCCGTCGATGGTCACTGTCCATGGTCCCATACGGACTGCGGTTACTGTACACCGTCCAGACCAGAACCGTGTCCTGACTGTACAGGAACATGGGAACATCCAAGGACGGCGGTACCTTTTTTCAGTTCAGTTCAGAACCACAAGGATGGGTGCTGCTGCAGCAAAGTTGCACCCCGGTCGGTTGGAACGAGTGTCTCCGTCTCTGTGGTGCGAAGACGGTGGTCCTCCTCTGTGTGGTGGTGGACGAGTGGGTGCAGCAGCCCAGTTGCAGCACCAAAGCAATTCTCAAAGCAGAGACAAGGCCATGTCGAGAACCAAGCGAGACACACGCCCTCCTCACTGGAACTCACCCCCCTCCCCCCTCCCCCCTGTCCTGGCCCCCTGGTCCTGGTCCCGTCGTCCAACCCCCGTTCTCCTCCCAAGGAACGGAACACAGACGAAGAGTCGCATTCCTTGGAGTGAGGAACGGACATGGACTCGCTTCCAGGTTGAGAGACGGTCGAAAAGTGACGGGGGCCCATGATTCAAAACCAGCAGCCGCTCCGCTTCCTCTAGCACCAAAGTGCCTCCCGCTTCTCCCTCTCTTTTGTCTTGTAAACCAACACCTCTGTTGTGTTTACTTTTTTCTCTTGTTTTCAACAAAGGACCATTTCTATTTGGTTCCTTCCCTCCCCTATCCATTCCTCCTCCTCCTCCCGTCCCCGAGGTTGGCCATTGACGAACAAGAAAGGAAGCATCCGACTCTTAGCTTCAAGGAAGATTACATTTGGGATACCCCCTTCGACATTCCATCGACTCTCCTCATCGGCATCATCAGCATTTCAGCATTATCAGCATTTCACTGGAAGGCATTTTGAAAAAAAGAGCAAAAAAAGGATCATTGCATTGTTGTTTCGTCGTGTACTAGTACGGAAACAACAAAGAGGGAAAAGCACACACAGCAAGAGCTTGGAAAAGGAGCGATAAGTGAGAACAACGAGAAGGGCGAATAAGCGATATCGAAATCGACATACCCCCTCCGCGACCCCCCGACAGGACACCGCCCGACCTCTTCACCGCCTACCATCTTGGGTTCCCGGACTACGGCAGGAGTCTTTTAGTGTCGTTCCCGTCTCAGTCGCCGCCATCCATCCCGCCAATCCATCAATCACTTCATCATCCTCATCCTCCTTTGTCCGCCGTCATCCGCCATCCGCCGGTTCCGATCGACTGATAACCACGGCCGCCTCCATCGATCGACGACGACATTCGACTCTCTGGTAGAACCGAGTGCGATTTCGAAAAAGACAGACACTTTTTGCAAAAGTCAATAACAAACCTCGTTGCTGGAATATTGCCGTGGTTTGTCATTTTCTCTTGCATTCTTGTTCTTCTTTGATCATCATCCTCAAACCGGTCTCTCCATTCTCAATACGACGGCTTACCGCCAAGCCGTGCGGCTACATCAAGTAAGTGGGCACCTCTTTCACAGACCAAGACAGAAATGGAACATGGAACGGAGGAAAAAAAGAGCGACGACAAGTGGGCGGGTGCGACGCTCTGAGTTCAGCAAATCAGGAACAATCTTTCCAGTCTTCCCGTCTCTCTCTTGCCCCTTCTGCACCAATCGCTTACCCTGCTCTGCCACTGCACTTGCACCCGATTGTCCACTCCCAACAGCACATTGGCACCACTGGAGAGAACACTGTTACTGCACCGCTGCCCCAAAGTGGAATGCATGGACCACTGCACCACTCCCTCACCTCCCTCACAATCCAAACACTGGCCTGCCTGCCTGCCCTGCCTGGATTGGATTGGACTCGTTCTTTCTTCGTTGGGGAGAAAAAAAGCAGCCAACCACCACAGCACAACACACCCACGCCTACGCCGCTTCCGCCTATCTCCGTCTTTTTTGGGGAGACGGACATTTTGATCCTTCCACATCGGATGGATTTGCCACTGCACCACCACAAGAGACGGGCTCCACTCCGTTATCTCTTCCCGCCCACGGCCACCAGTCCTCTTGTTGCAACATTGTGTGTCACAGCCCAGCGGTCCCAGCAACGCCCAGCCCTGTTGCCCTTGGTGGTGCCTTGTTGCTGGGCTAGCTGTGGTCCGTGGTGGGCTGGTGGCCCCCCCCGACACGACTCCGCTATCAATTCCATTCCCCACCACCCCCTGCAGTTTACAGTGGTAGTCGGGTTGCTCTTCCCTGCCCTGCCTGGATCGTTGTTGCTGGATTCTCTGGGCAGTTCCAAGATCTACGGCGGGCAATGAGCGGGCGGCCTTTTCGCCATTCCATTCCAGTTTTTTCGCCCAGTCCAATCCATGCAGTCAATCGCTAGCGGCATTGCAGTCTCAGTCAGACAGCAGTGACAGCACTCAGCAGTGCATTCGGTTGCATTCCCTTCAGCGAGTGCATGCCCCCCGTCCGGAACTCAATTCCATGGTTGCCCTGATATCTGCCTCTAAAAACCTGAAGACTTCCACTTTCTTCTTCCAGTCGTCATCCGTCATTGACAAATCATACTCCCCACAACCCTTTCCTTCTTCTCCGCATCCTTCATCCCCTTTTCTTTTCTCTTTTTGCGCATTTCCAGCGACCATGATACCCTAGATTTCCTTGAAACTACAATTCACTCGAAATAGACAAGATTGCAAAAAAAGGCAACCGCTAACCTATTCACCTCTTCGGCATTTGCAGCTGCCAATCCATCTCTCTCTTCTCCTCCGAAACTTGGGATCTTCTTTGACACCGCCGTCAACAAAGAAACAACCCCCTCTCCTCCGACAACACCACCAAACCCGTCGAGGCCGCCTCCCGCTCCTACGCATTAGTACACTCCTCCATGTACTAGGCCCCGACACTCGATAACCTCGTCTTCTCTCGCTCTACTCTACGTATCTTTACCACCGACAACGCTCGCTTCTCCCCTCGTCGCGATCGACTCGACGACGACATCTCTCCCTTCCCCACCCGGTACTCCTCCCCACGACCACACACCATCGCGGGAGAGAATGCCTTACACACCACCCTCCCACAGGTCTCCGGCTTCGTCGGCACCCTCCTCACCAACCCAGAGCCGGAGACCTTCGATCAACCAACCACAGAATGGCGGCCTTACCTCCCCAACATCATCGACCAAGCCCGCACTCCCTCGATCGGCGTCGTATCTTATGAAGCACCGACGAACCCCCTCGGCCCCGGCACCTACACAGCATAACGAGTTGTCCCCGTCGGCGACCGTGGAGGATCTCAAGACTATGGCTCTCAACAGCATCGTGCGCCAGTCGCCCCCACCAATAACGGGCGAAAGGCTGGGCATGCCCGCCGGCGCCGTCATCTCCCCTCCCGACTCGGCTAGTGAAGACGAGGGTCAGGTGGAAATGAAGAAGGAGGACACAGGGCGTGGCAGGACAATCGAGAACCTCAAGGAGCTCAAGGACGCCATCAGCCAGATCCCCGTTCACCGCTCGTGCTCGCCCAACAACCGCACCGATGTCCCCGAACCCATCATCGCCGAGATGAAGGAAAAGACAAGGCCGGATGCCGGAGACCTGCTAGTATTGCCATCGCAGGCCAAGGCCATTGCCGACATGCAGCAGAAGCAGGACGCCGCCAACGGAGTCAACCGCCGATACTCCCACACCCGATCCGCCACCGAGTCTCACATCGTGCTGAGCAAGTCTATGGGAAGCTCGCTGACAGGATCTGAAGAGGACACTGACGAAGAGCGGCAAAGAAAGCCCCCCATGGTGCGCAAGAAGTCGGGTGAGCTCGTGCGGCCTGCTCTGCGACCTCCATCTCGCCGACGACCTTCCAGTATGCCTGGTACGCCCACCTTCAAGGCTGTCCACTTTGACTCGCATCTTGAACACGTTCGCCATTTCTTGCAGGTCGACCGCCCGTTGGCCGTTAGTGCTGGCTCATCGCCGGTCGATAACTACGATAGCGATACCGAGTACCCCTTCAACGGGAACGACCAGTCACAAGCCCGTCAGCCTCCCTTCGAGTGGGAGCTTGTCCTCTCCAACTTCCCCGCCGATACCCCCGCTCGCAGGTCGCAGCCTGTCCGTCTGGAACGTGTTTGGCTATCTAGCGACCAGAAGTGCTTGATAGGGTCGGTGGCAGTGGTCAACCTGGCGTTCCACAAGAGTGTCACTTGCAGGTTTACTTTGGACTACTGGAAGACCACCTCCGAGGTCTCGGCCGAGTACATGAGTGAGATCATCCCCGCGGACTCGCCGCTTGGACAGGACCGCTTCAACTTCACCATCAAGCTCTCCGACATGGCCAACCTCGAGTCCAAGACGCTGTACTTCTGCATCAGGTACAACGTCAACGGCCAGGAGTTTTGGGACAACAACAACGGCATGAACTACCAGATTGATTTCCGCAAGAAGGCTCTCCCCGCGAACGGCAAGAAGGGTGTTATCGGCGCTGCTTCTCGCCCTGTTAACGGCCTGCCCAAGAGCAACCGTCGCTCCAACCAGTCGTCGGTGGCACCAAAGCCCAAGTTCGCTCCTATCGGTGCGGATGACTTTGGTGGCAGGAGCAAGAAGCTCAGCTTTGATGATGACTATGATGACTCGCTTCCCGGTGGCCTTCGCTTGCGTGGTGTTAAGAGCACCACCAGCATTCCCAGCGATAACCTGCCGAGCCGTCTGTCTGCCCCTAACGGCCAGGCCTTTGGCAACCGCTACGACTTTGGTGCCTCGCTTGCCACGGCCATCCAGACCGCCAAGGATAACCTTCCCAAGAAGGATGATGGTCTTTACATGAAGTCCTCCAGGAAGCCTGCTCCTGCGAAGTCTTCTATCCAGCGCAGGTCTCATCCTACACTGACTACTCCTGTTGCTCCTGCTCCCGCTCCTGCTCCTGCTCCTGCTGCTGCCCCTAAGAAGGCTCCAGCACCAGCACCTGCACCTGCTCCTGCTCCTTCTACCGCTGCTCCTGCGACTACTACCCCTGCTCCCGCTACCACCTCAGCAAAGCCTTCTCTCAGCATTCCTGGTGTGTCCACCACCGGCAGCATTGCGTCGTCCTCGTATGAGGAGCTCGTCAACAAGTACTGCTTCGTAAGTTGTCCTCCCTCCTGGGTATCTGGTTGATAGCATTTGACAAGCCTCAAGGCCCAGCACATCTCACGGTAACGATCATTAACAAAATATTCATTACAACAGTTTGGATCCACCAAGCAGTCCAGCCCTCAGATCAAGGATGGTAGCTTGCGCAACAGTCGCTTCGATAGTGCCAGTGACCTTCCCCAGCTTGCCAGCACCACCAGCAGCAACAACTCGAGCTACGAGGGAAGCCCGGTCCACAACCACTTTTACGGTATGGGGTCTACGGCTCAGCATCACTCGCTGCACCCGAGGGATTCCAACCCTTATTTCTCTCATGGAAGTTTCATGAGCTTTGGTGGGGGGTCGCCTGCTGAAAGTCCTTTGAAGATGGGCTTGCAGTCTCAGCAAAACCCTGGTAACCCCTCTAGCAATGGGTCACACACTGGCCCTGGCACTAACAGCCTCGGATCTGGCTACGGAACCGGACCCAGCTACGGATCGAACTCTACTGGTACGTCGTCGAACGAGTACCCATTTCACCACAGCACTATGCCTTATGCCGATCGTTTCCCGTTCTACACAAACAACTATAACTATGGTGGCACGGAAGCTCATGCTGCGACAGCTATTAGGGGGTAGATGAGTTCCATCTTTTTTCTCATCTCATCTGTCTTGGGGGGTCTATCGTCTCATCCATGGATCCCAACAACAAGGCGGCCCGCTTCTGTATATGAATCCCACACTTTCAACCTGTGGGATTACACACACTCCCGACATACCATCACCGGCCTCGACATAAATTTTCTACTCTTACCGTCTCCTACTCATTGGTCCTTTTTTCGGCATTTGCTTTTTTTCGGTTTGAAGCATCCACTAGTTTGGCGTTTGGGTGGTTTCTTTTTCCTACTTCTCCTTTCAACAGCATGATGATCACGAGTTCAAACTTCGGTGTACGATTAAGGGAAACTGGCGGATCACCGGCACGGACAGGTTTCCTGGTTTTCCTGGATTGGAGAGTTTTTGGCGGTCGGGTTTCTTATTTCTTTCAAGGGGGGTTAGGTGGCCTGCAAACTCACTCGCTGGAAGTCAACATTGGTGGTTCCTCATCGGGTCAAGGAGGGTCACAGGGAGCGGTTCATTCCTTCGGTCATCACATCACTCCTACAGCCTCACCTCTTCTCTATCCCACACTCCGACAAGCACGTCAACCTGGCCTTCGCACATTCTTCGCGATAGCCGATGGAACCTTCACACCTTCAAGACATCATTCTGTCACTGGGTCTACTGGCCCAGTTCGTCGTGGTAGTCCTTTCAGGCTGCCCGACTCGGTCGTCAAGCTCTCCTCCTTCTGGAAGTCAGGGAGCAAGACGATGGATGACATGGTTCTATGAATGGTGGTGAGGGATTCTGTCACCGAGTGGCTGTTATTAGTACTCGGTTAGGGTTGATTGTATTTGCCGCAGTGGTGCAGTCAGTCGGTCGTCAACAGCGAAGGTCCCAACACATTGCATCAACAGTTACTTCACATGGCATCAGTCCGCTCGGTCGAACTCTATCCTGGGCGCGAGACTTTTGCTTGTTCTGTGGGTAGCTTGCAATGTTGGTTGAGCTAGCTACGACATGACTCCGAACTGTGCACACTGGAGGTGACGGATTTGGGTGTGAGTGATTAAAAGGGAGGTGGACAACTGCACTGGACACTGGACTTGAAGGGAGCAGCACAATGGCAGATAGCAGCAGAGCTTGGGAGGAGAACAGAGTCTCTTGGGGTGGTGGACCAGTCATCGCGAGTTTTGAGCAGGTCGGCGGCAGGGGACTTGTTTGGTAGTTTGTTTTTCTTTGGTATCTTTATTATGGCTTGGCTGGCTGGCTCGCGAGGTTGCAAATGGTTAGGTTTTAGGGGTCAGGAAAAAAAAACGGGTATGATTGATAAATTTGATGAATTGCACACAACATGAACATGAACACACGCGCACGAGTACGGTACCAAAAGTACAAAATGAAAAACAGACTTGAGATTATTGGGAATGTTGTTATTGAATATGCTATGCGTATGTGATAAATGGTGATGGTGATGGTGATTGATGCTGACTGCAAGTAGAATGTCTAGGAGTGGTGAATGATGCATCCACGATCAACTTATCAGGGGATCTTATGGTGACACTTCAGGAACATCACCGCTTCACGACACTCACCTCTTCCACTGGGCTGTGCCTGACTCTTGGGTTATGAACACTTGACTCCAGTTTCTAGGTAACTGCTGCGAATTCCCTCTTTGTGGCATTTTCACATTCTTTGGGTTCCTCCTTTCATCTCGCCCTACTTCAGACTTCATGTCACATTGCTGTTGAAGCCATCATCAACTCTTCCACTTGGCACTATCGGCACGAGAGACGTGGATTCCAACTCGGGTGGCTAACATGCATACAAACGAGTCTGATTCACTCATCACCACCGCTTCAGCAACAGTATTTTCTCGTAATACACTACACGACTTTCCTCGCCCATCCTTCCATGCAGCAGTTCAACACATTTGCCCCTTCCACACTCTCTCATCAAATCCCCAACAACCAACCCCCTTTCCACCACCCTACATGCACCCACTCAGTTAAACCTCGAGAAAAACTCCCAAGTATTCCTCGGTGCAAAAGGCTCATTCGATCCCGGATCCTTCTGACTCGGATTATGATCTCCGCCATGCACAACCCACACCACATCCTTGCCCTGCTGACACCCCTGATACTCAACCCTCGTTGACTTTCCTCCACTGCCCGGCTGTGCCTCCCCACCACTAGCCGCCGCACGACATCCATTATTCTTCACAAACCGATCCCTCAATTGTCTTCCACCGGATACATTCAACACCGAGTCGGAAGTTCCATGTTGCGCGTAGTACGCTACGGGATCATTCCCGCCTGCGCAGCCGGAGAGTAACCCGCCGGAAAGGACGGCGACGGCACGGATTTTCGAAGGGCGGGAGCAGGCTAGGCTAAAGCTCATGGCGCCGCCGTAACTGAACCCGGTGCTGAAAACGAGGTTCGTATCAACACAAAGACCCTCGCTAACACTCTGCAACATGGCATCAAAAAACTGCACATCCTCTCCGTTTTGGTTCCCCCAACCCGCATTCAACCCCTGCGGAACCACATAGATGGCACTCTTATTCGTGTCAAGAGGCGGCAAGCCGTAGTAAGGCAAAACACCGCCGCGGTTGGGGTCTTCGCCCTGGATGATCTTTTGCGCGGAGCCGCCGAGTTGGTGAAACAGAAAGATGAGGCGGTAACCGGGAGTGCCGTTTTGGTTGTAGTTGTCGGGCAGGCGGAGGGTGTATTGACGGGATTTGCCGGCGATGTTGGTGGTGACTGTTTGCCCGTTGCGGAGGGTGGGACCTTTGTTGCAGCCGGGGGAGGGGGCGGCGGTGGTGAGGGGGAGGAGGGAGGAGAGGAGGAGGAAGAGGAGAGTGGTGAGGCGGGACATGGAGGTAAGTCCGGCCATGTTGGAGGCTGGCTGGGTGCTGAGAAGAAGAGCTGGAGTCAAGTGGTTTGGATGGGTTGCTCTGGTCGATGGTAAGTGAGTGATGGACTGGAGGTTACGAAGGGGGCTTTATACCTCTTCGGTCTCACTCAATTCAAGTCGTTATGTCTTCGACGTTTGAACTTGATCTCGTTCACAAGCTCACATTGTCTTGCCTTTCTTCACATCCAAAATCCCTTCCCCTTCACGAAATCAACTGCCGAATTCCTGTCCTCTCGCCATGAAACAGCATCGACCGACTATCAACCTCGACGTCCAAGCGAGACGTCAAGCGCACCTATGGGTTTTGATATTTGGAGGACTACAGTCACAGCCAAGAGCGATTCAAGCGTGAATCTGTCGACGGAGGTTGCGGTAGTTGACTTGCGCATACCGAATCCGGTTCACGGAGTTTGTCACCGTCGATCAAGACGGCAAGTGCCAAGTCCTCGAGACCCGGTACGAGTGGTACCAGCAACCGGCAAAAGAGTTTTACTGCAACTCTCCCCAGGTTTTTGAAGATCTTTGATGATACCTTGGAACAGGATGCGCGCCAATGGGAATGGGGATAGTGGTTCGGGGTTAAGGTGAGAGTTTTGGGAGGTGTTCGGGTCAACTGTTTCGATTTTCGGTCAACTTCTACGCGGACAAATGATGGAAGGGGTATTACACTGGAGTTATCTTACTCTCAAGTGCTTGGGCAGGAAGGCAATGTCTTTACTTTTTATTCTTCAGGCTGCTTTTATTCTCATTTCCCTTCCTTTCTTCGACACAATTACCTTTATGTTCTTTTCGAACAGATGACGGATAGTCGTCACTCTTCTTCAACGACCTAATCACACAGACAGGACATGTTCTTGATCCTTCTCATAGACAAAACACCGCAGATTATAAGTGGTGCAAGGTGTGTCAAGTTCAAATATGTATTGTGGTTGGAACCAAGCTGATGTACAGTGAAGGTAAAACACTCCGATGGAGTCCGAAGCAGTCGACAACAGAGTAACAGCTTCCTTCACCAACTTAGAGCTGAGCAGCTCCAATCGTCTTCCAATCCTGGATCTCATCCAGCGTAAGCACATAATCGTGGTTATAGATCTGCAAAAGAATCTGGTCAGCAAACACTCTCTCCATGTCATCAACCTCCCTTCGAACAAAGTACTACTCACCTCCGTCAACACCGCCGGACTATTCCACTCAGCATTATCAATAAAGCTATCCCCCCAAACACAAAACCACAACCAATGCGCCTCATACGCAACCAACAAATCCGGCTTCGGCGCCGCTCCCACCTCCGCCGCCGCCACCAGCTTCTTATCCTGCCCCAGTTCCACCAGCTCATTATACTGCACACTCATCGGCCCGTTGCCTTGGGCATACACATCGGTACTAACGATATCCACCACCTCATCGCCCGGGTACCAGTCCTGCGCAACGCTGTTCCATACCCAGATGAGGTTATTCAGTCCATGAACGTTCGTCAACCGCTCGTAAAGGATATGGTAAAGTTCTTTGGCCGGTGCCGCACCCTTGGCTCCCCACCAGAACCATCCGCCTTCTGCTTCGTGCAGCGGCCGCCAGAGGACGGGGACGCCGGCGGTTTGTAGACGTTTGAGTTGGTAGGCAATGGCGTCGATGTCGCGGATCAACAACGTGTAGTTAGCGCCCTGGGGATCGGCCAACGTAGCAGCGATGTCAAAGTCCGTAGCCCGCGTGTAAAACCCAGACCACCACGGATTCTCACTAGTATCGTACAAACCCGCGGGAGCATTCCAATGCCAGAGGATCGAGACGATCCCGCCTCTTTGGTGGTGGGTGATCGCTTCCTCAACGGCTTGGCTCACGTTTCCCTGGTACGCGACACGCGAAGGGGAGTAATCGATTAGATCACTAGCAACCAGCGCGGGCGTCTTGCCGGTTATGCCAGCGACGTAATTGGCGTATGACAAGTCCTGCTGCCCTGACAAAATCTTCTTGCCGTAAATTGACCGTAAATAAGCGTACAGCTGTCTAGCTTCGGTCGAAGCGGCAGAAGGGTTGACGAGGGCAGTGTTGATGTTACTATGCGCTGCGCCGCGCTTGGCGCTGGGCGTGATGAGGATGTAATCGATCAGGTACCAGCCCCAGTTGTTGACGATCTCCAACGTATTATTAGAACCCTCGTTCAACAAGATTTGGCCGCCGGAGACGGTGGCGAAGGCGTTGTCCTCGGTGTCGGTGGACGGAAGGGAGACTTCGGTGGAGGCGCCCGAGTTGAGGATCACGGTGGTCTTTTTGTCGCCGTAGATGCCGGCGTAGCGGATGGAGAGGTCGTAGAGCTTGGTGGAGGAGGAGGAGGGGATCGTGAAGGTGATTTTGTCGGTGGAGGTGTCGAAGCCGCCGACGTAGCCGGTGCCCGAGAAGCCGGATTGGGAGGTCAGGATCTCGGTGCCGGAGAGGACGGCGTCTTCGGCTTCGAACTTGGTGGATTCGTCGCGGCAGACGGGTTTGGCGGTGGTCAAGGGCAAGGCCAGGGCGGCTAGGCCGTAGAGGAGGCCGGTGAGTCGGGCCATGGTTGAGGGACAGCTGCTGGTGTTGAAGGGACTGAGATGCCTGTCATGTTGGAGACGAGAGGGGACGATGGCGTTGTTATAGAGCCAGAGTTGAGAGAGAAAGTTCTCACGGATCTGAGATCTCCAGGTACCCGGAATCGTTCCATGGAGCATCACGGGCCGGTCCACCAATTGTTGATGGCGGAAGTACGACGCCCTGTTCGCGAAGGCGGAGCGTCGTCCTCCATGAGTCCTGATGTCCGAAAAGGGATGTAATGGTTGCGGGTATTTGTGGAGATTTGGGGTACATTGGCCGTTGTCTCGGATGCCAGGGGGTGTAAACACGAGAGAGCCCGCCTGATGAGGACTTGACGACAGTGGAAGGAGGGCTTCCGTGAGCTGGATCCGGAAGTCTGTTTTCATGGCGTCAGTTTCAGTTGTAGTTAAACATAAAAGCGTGTGAAAATGTGAAGTGGCAACCAACTTGGAAAGGAAGAATTCGCCATTTCGGTTTGTATGGCCCCGAGATTCCAGTGCACTGCATCGCTGTAACTCGAAGACAAAACGAAAGAAAATATTACGGCACGAAACGAAGAAAACCAGGTGAATTAACCGTAAGATGGTTCCAATTCCACTGTTCCACACAGGAAGCGTAATAATGACGCTGTTCAAGCGGACGATTTGGGAGTGTCCCTCGCGCCCCCCTAAGCCGGCCTTACGTATGTCATTAGAGGAGTGTTAATTGACTAAACCGTTGGAAATACATTGCTATCAAAGGAGTGACGTGGATAAGATAGCCGCAGTGACTAACAACATGAGTCGGACAATAAGAAATCCTGTTCTTCCAAGTTCATAATCATCCATCCTTCCTCCCACCCGGGGTCCTCGGCCTATCAATACTATTGGAACCTGCCGACAGTCTACCTGTCACCCTGAAATCTGTTTCCATCCATGCCCAAGTGTTTATCGTATCGACCACTCGTTGGTTTCCCCGTCGATCCAAATGTGGAATTCCGGGTGGCCCYCCAGGATCCTCCCCCGATTCGCTTACGGTTGTGACGAGTGAGATGGACCAGTAGGTGGTGTTCTTGGTCTATCAGGTAGCTGAGTTCCAGACGAGCCCGACACCTGTTCAAGCTTCTAGTCAAAGAACTGACTGTCACTCATCTGCAGAGCACGGTAAAAGAACATCTGATATAGATCATCTGTACCAAGTAGGGTATAGGTTAGCGTGTGTCTAGGACTTGTGAGGGCAGACGTAATGGAAGGCAGAGGATCGTTGCTCACTGGGCCTCTCCATGTGTTTTCCCTCCTTGGCTTCCCGCGCATCGTCAGACACCACCCGAATACCGTTGAATCCCGAGGCCAGGTTGTGGTCCTTTAGGAGCACCGTTCCAGTGGGTACGTGCGTAACATCAACCTTGCAGTCAAAATAGACGCCCGCTTTCTTGATGTCGTTCGAAAGGGGGTGCGAAAGAGTGTCCAGTAGGTGAGGGGCAGGGATGCCAAATGGGAGAAGCGCGACAACAGTCTGGCCAGTGAAGCCAGGGATTGCCTCAACTTCCATCGAGTTCATAGCTTTGCCCTCTGCAAAAAGCAGCCGAAATTTTGATTCGGGAATTTCCATTCGTTTATTCATGGCCTCCGAATCCCAAACAGCAAGCCGCCGGTTATCGTTTGTCAGGTGTCGATTGAGTCGATTGATACCGGGGTTGAGCGACCAGATGATCTCGATCTTGTAGTTCTTCCTGTCCTTGTAAGCGGCGTCGACATCCGGCCCGAGGTGGTCGAAAGCGAAGGCCACGCCCCATTCCATGCCATAGATAGGGCCCTTGTAAAAATCTTGCCCCGAAACCATGATGTTTCTGGGACCCAGAAGAGATGCGTTGACCGAAGAAGCTTGTGCAGAGGCAGACATCGTGGCTGTTCTGATTGCTGCTGTGGTGGAGATGGTGTCTAGAGCAGAGGCTTGCAGTCAGAAAACCGAAGGTAGATCGGCAGAGATTGGCAGTTTTGGGACTTACGAGCGTTGAAGAATGCTGTACCGTATCCCACAAGGGGGCTGTGCGTTCTAGTGATGGAGGTGTGAAAACAGGATTCAGTTTGCAGGAGGCCAAAAAAGCTTGTTGGTGTTGGACAACAGACACACAAACCATGGTTCTTACGAGAGGAGAGGTAAGCGCTTTAAGACAATAGAAGGTAGCCTTGAAATCGGAGCTGGGTCGGGTCCGAAATCCGAAAGCTCTCGGAACCCCAAAGTCCTACCTTCCCCCAACATCCTACATCCCCTTTTTTCAACGGAAAGAACCACCATTTCTTTCAGGAACGACCACACACACCATCAAATGGACAGGCACCATGCCCTCCGTATGTAACCCTCACCCTGACAACTCAAGCAGGCGAAAACAGCTGCCTTCGAAGCTCCCATTTTCGCTGCAAACTCTCCTCCAGCCCTCCCCATCGACGAACAGAGACATCGGTGCAAGACCCCCCCCCCCCCTTTTTTACTCCCCTTAAACCTCAGGTTGCGTTCGGAATTCCAGTATACCAGTAGGGGAAATCAAGTTTATATGGCAGTAAGGAACTGCATACTGCCGGCTTTTTTGTGTGTTTRCCTGTTTTTCAGTAAAAATCTGCAAGTTGATGTCGGTCGCTGCAATTCCCCCATGTTTATGCCAGTATGAAGCGCCAACTTCAAGCAGCATCTCAGCGCATTCCCCCCCTAAAAATACAGGGAATAAAGTCTTACAACCAAATACCAACGAACACCGGACAGTAGTAAGGAGCACTCAGTAAGAATCTTTCGCTTGCATTACTGTTGCATTACTGCAGTGTACAGCGATTTCGCTGCAGACCATGTGCAATAATGCAACCTTTACCATACTGGATTCCGAACGCAACCTCAGCCTTCTCTAAAGAACAATCCACCCAGCCCCCTTCTCCCTCACCCACCCCACCGCATGCACAACTTGCTCATACTGACGACTCTGAAGTACATGGCCGAGGACCCCATCGAGATCAGCAGCGTTGCCGTTACGTTTCACCTTCTCCGCCTGGTCTATAGTCGTAAAGAGGGGAATAGCGACCGTGTAAGCGATGCCGAAGCCGACGACCGTGAACTCTGCGGTTTTGAAGAGAATCCGGGCGGGACGGTGGAGAAGTCTCAGGGGTGACATTTTCGGTGGTTCGCTTGGAATTTGATCGAGTTGTGAAGAAGGCGTTGAGGTGTGTCTTGCGGTGTAGTGGGGTTGTCGTCGCGACGACGGCGGCGACGGTAGAAGGAGCTCGATAGACTGCTTCTACGGATACGGTTGGCGCGGCGGTTGCTGAAGAGACGAAGTCACGAAGGGTAGACGGATGGATGAGGTGGCTTTGCCGGAGATGAATGAAAGAAGATTTAAAGGAGAAGTATGAGTGAGCCCAAGAACACGTCGCGTGTAGTCGGGTGATGAAACGGTCTAGCGGGGATACGACTAACGTGTTTGGGTGTGATCGGAGGTGGGAAATAGTTAGTGTTTCTCGTGTAAGTGAAGTCGTGATAATAATCGGTGGGATGTGATTGGTCGGAGTTAGTCCCGACGCTTCTTGGTGGTGTTGTGTTTATCTTCCACCCCAAAGGGTTATTTTGCCTTCGGTGGTAAGATAGGTATTTGCGTATATCCGGTCTATGAGGCGTCTTATGGGATTTACAATGCTGTTTCTGAAAAACATGAGATAAAATGAGGAAAGGAGCATGGTACGGCAGTATGAATGATCAACTGTACCATTCTACTTCGCTTTGCACCTGGCAGCACCTGATTGCAGCTACGCCCACTCCCCTACACTTTGGACAATGTTCGATAAGTCTTTTGCTCTTCCAATTCTTTCCCCTCAATGTTTGGGGCAAAGTCTCAGAGGTCTTTCGATTCCTTCTTTTCTTGCATCAAATAGTGTTGAAGAGCAGCTTCCGGAGTCCGGATCCAAAGTCGTTGAAGCTTTTCGGTCAAAGCGTTTCTACTTTGACCAAAGCGTCTCGGTCAAAGCTTCTCGGTCGTTGAAAGGTGGCCAGTGTCCTGTCTATCTCCCCAAGGGCGCACGGGTAGCTCTAAAGGGTTCGTGCTTTCGAAATCCAATTCCAAACCATCGTTCTCGCTCGCCAACTGAACGGTCTTCCCGGAAGCTATTCTTGCAAAGTGGGGTAGAATACAGTTGATTATTCATATTGCCGTACATGGGCATCATGGACATTGAGAGACAACTCCGCGATGACATCAAGACTCCGAACTTGTGAGTGATTGAAGGCGACTAACCAGCAACAGAACTCGACAGAACTGCCAAAACGGGATAAACAGAAAGGCACGATTGGTCGAAAGCTCAAAATCAAAGTGTCGGGATGTCCAAGGATGAGGGAATCACAGGGGAAAGTCAGTCGTCATAGTTTGTTAACAACATCAAGGTCAAGGTCTCGTCTCCAAGCTCGGAGACATCAGCGGTATAAGAACATCAGAACTCCCACTGGAGAGGCATCACGTACCTTTGTCAACACTCAGCAACAATAACCACTCACCACATCACAACAACACCGCCACCATGGACAAAGTTCTCCAAACCGGCCTCGCGCTAGGCATGTCCGCAACCTCGGGTATTCACAGCAGCAAGCCTAACCCCGTCTCTCGCGAATTCGACGGCAAGAACATCATGCCTCCCACCTACTGCCCCACCGCCAAAGACCGCGTCTCTTTTCCCGCAAAAAATGGCAAAGTCGAGGCATCCCACATCTGCATCGGCGCCTGGCCCTGGGGCGACAAGAGCACCTGGCACTACAAGGAAGAAGAGTGGCCAGCGATCCAAGCCGCCTGGCGCGAGCTCTACGACGCCGGCATCAACTTCATCGACACGGCTCAGGCCTACGGTAGCGGGGAGTCGGAAAGGCTCGTTGGCAAGCTGGTCAAGGGCTTGCCTCGGGATAGCTATGTGATCCAGACCAAGTGGCTCGGTACGCCGATGGACGCGAAGAACTATGTGCATGCCAGCGACGCGCCGTACAAGACGCTCAAGTCCAGCTTGGAGCGGTTGGAGCTGGATCACGTCGACATCTATCTCGTCCACGGTCCGACGCACCCGCAAAGCGTCAAGACGGTTGCCGAAGGACTGGCCAAGTGCGTCAACGAGGGGCTGACCAGAGCCGTGGGCGTGGCCAACTACGGGAACGATAAGGTGCTCGAGATGAAGGCGGCGCTGGCCGAGCACAACATCCCGCTGGCGACGAACCAGGTCGAGTACAGCATCTTGCGCAGGTTCCCGGAGATACATGGGGAGATCAAGACCTGTACCGACAACGGCATCATCTTCCAGTCATACTCGTCACTTGCCCAAGGCAGGCTGACCGGGAAGTACACGGTTGATCACCCGCCGCCGAAGACGTACAGGTTCTCGAGCTATCCAATGGAGGAAATCCAAGAGACGCTGGCGGTGTTGGAGAAGATTGCGAAGGCGAGGGGCAAGGCTATGGCCAGCGTGGCGCTGAACTATAACATCAGCAAGGGCGCGTTGCCTCTTGTCGGTATTCGCAACCCGGAGCAGGCGAGGCAGGCGATTGATGCGCTGGGTTGGAGGTTGAGCGAGGAGGAGATGATTGAGCTGGACCGGGTGAGCGTGGAGGGTACCAAGACTGTCTTGTGGCAGCAGGGCTAGATGTCCTTGGGAAAGTCATGTGATTGTTGTTTTTGTTTTGTTTGACAAAAGTCATCGGTTGCTGGAGAGAAATTGAGGAGTGCAAACAGCCGTGCCGAGATCCGTTTCGTGCCGCTGCATGCCGTGACAGATGTGGGGTTAGCGCACGAGTTGCCAATCAGGGACTAGCTTGGCGATAGAAACTGATAACGACCCCGCCAAGGATCTGGAGCTGTCATTGCCCCGCCCTCTTCGCGTGGGAGCGGGAAGGAGCATTGGACAGCGGCATTCTTCAATCCCGAAGCAAGGCGCCTTCCCGTTTTGCTTTTCCGTCTGTTTTGCGGTTGCTGCCCCTCTTTCAACAAGATTACAGTAACATTTGTCAGTATCAGACAGTTCTCGTTGTCTGTGCTGTAATTATTGGTTCTCTATGCGAAACCTTTTCTCTTCCTTCAACACCATCTTCCCCCGGATCACCACCATCGCGAGAACCACAACCCACTATCGAACGATGACCACCGCCAGAATGGATTTCGAGACCACCCTCAAGGGCAAATACCCGGCCAAGCGACATGCGCAACGCGTGGCCGACTACATCCGCAACAAGGTGCCCGGCGCATCCGGCGTCCTCTACCTCGAAGGCCGCGCCACCAAGCTGCTCGAGGACAACGACGAGGCCGAGCCCTTCCGCCAGCGCCGCTACTTCTACTACCTGACCGGCTGCCCGCTCGCCGACTGCCACTACATGTACGACATGGACGCCGACAAGTCCACGCTCTTCATCCCGCCCGTCGACCCCGACTCGGTCATCTGGTCCGGCCTGCCCGTCTCCGTCGACGAGGCCAAGCAGCGTTGGGACGTTGACGAGGTCAAGTACACCAGCGATGTCAACGCCACCCTCGCCCACGTTGGTAGCAGCAAGCCCAAGAACTCGTCCGTCTTCGCCATCCCGAACCAGGTTTCCGACAAGGTCACCTTCCTCGAGTTCGACAACAAGAACTTCTCCATCCTCAAAGAAGCCATCGAAGTCACCCGCGTTGTCAAGGACGAGTACGAGCTGGCCATCATGGCCAAGGCCAACGAGATCAGCTCCGAGGGACACAAGGTCGTCATGCAAAAAGTCAAGCACGTTCAGAACGAGCGCGAATTGGAAGCCGTCTTCCTGGGACACTGCATCGCCAAGGGCGCTCGCAACCAGGCCTACCACAGTATCGTGGCTAGCGGTAGAGCGGCTGCCACGCTGCACTACGTTCCCAACAACGCCGACATGGCTGGCAAGTTGAACTTGCTGCTTGATGCTGGAGGCGAGTGGGACTGCTATGCTTCGGATATTACTCGTACTTTCCCCATCAGTGGCAAGTTCACCAAGGAGAGCAGGGAGATTTACGATATTGTGCTCAAGATGCAAAACGAGTGCATCGCTGCGCTGAAGGAGGGTGTCCTTTGGGATGACGTTCACCTCCTCGCGCACAAGATTGCTATCGACGGCCTTCTCCAGATCGGCATTCTCCAGGGCGACAAGGACGAGATTCTGGAGAACAGGACGAGCGTTGCTTTCTTCCCTCACGGTCTGGGTCACTATCTCGGCATGGACACCCACGATACCGGCGGCAACCCCAACTACGCCGACAAGGACACCATGTTCCGCTACCTTCGCGTCCGCGGTCGTCTTCCAGCTGGCAGCGTCATCACTGTCGAGCCGGGCATCTACTTTTGCAACTTTATCATTGAGCCGTTCTTGAAGGATCCCAAGCACAGCAAGTACATCAACGCCGATGTGCTGGAGAAGTACTGGGATGTTGGTGGTGTCAGGTATGTCGACTTTGATTGTTCGTGTGTATGGGAAGGGCGAATGCTAACTTGTCGTCGTTGCTACGCAGAATTGAAGACAACCTGGTCATCACCAAGGACGGAACCTACAACCTCACGACAGCACCCAAGGACCCCGAAGAGATGGAGAAGATCATCCAGCAGAGCTGAGAGGTGGCTGGACATGGAAATACTATTTACACCTATCATATACCCAATACATGCGCCGTTCGACTGTTCACCAGTCTCCATCGTCCACGGGTTGAACTAGTAGATCTAGGATGTTGGTCTCGGAGCAAGCGCCGCCTCTAGGATTCCCTTGCCATTGCCTAGCTGCACCGGCAGATGAAGATCGAGGCCTTGCCCACGTCTCCCGTAGTATTCCCCCGCTCAACTCCGCTTCCGCGTCGGCCGCTCTAGTTCCCGATGCAAGGCGATAGGGACGATCCGAAGGGTGCATAGCGGAATCTGGACGGAATTCGAGCGCGCCCTTGAGCGGCGATCGGTTGCTGCCGTACTCCCTGACCGCAATTGAAGCCACGATGGGCCGACATTGACATGCGGAAACAAGGTTCTGTTGTCAGGTTGAAGATGTCATGTCGGCCGACTTTACAATATCGGATTGCGCCCACTATCGGATTTGTAAGGCCTCGACTTTTCATCGCCCTTTCAACTCCAATTGCTATAAGAGGCGCATTGTCGGCACTTATTGGCTTGTACAAGCTTGTTGGTAGTTGGTCCGGTGGAAGTGCCGGTTTTACATTGAACGACGACAGGCCAATCATCACCATTCATCCACTAGCAAGCAGTCAGTAAGAATTCGACGTCATGCTTCGGTGCATGATGCTCCCCTACCTACACCACAGGAGTACCTACAGCAGCAGAAGCAGTCAGCTCACCGAACCTGTCTCGCCCGCAACTGCGAACTCCGACTGCAATGCACTCAAGCAAGCGAGCTGCGAACTTGGTACCTACCTGACCTCGTGCTTTGCACGCGAAGTTCCGTTATCACGGAACCGACATGATTCTTTGTCGGGATTGACACCGGGGCAATGGTATGCCACTCCCCTCTGTTGAGCAATTACCTCTTCTGGTCCACTTCCAACAACGCATCCTATATCACCGACAACTATATAAACCCAGGGTTTGAGTCCTCAAGTGGAAGTGACACGTCATCTCGTTACCCTTGATGGTATCAAATGTGGACTTGTGCACTTGTGGAGGATCGACTATCCCGCCTTATGTCCGCCGTCGTCTCAAGGCGCTTATCGACCGCCTTTTTGTCGACTTGATGCCACATCCACATTGTCCAATGTCTGTTCTTCGGAAGGCGTGGTCTTCGTCGGGATTGACACCGGTCCGGTGCAACACCAAGAGGCACCAAAGGAAAGGGAAAAAAAAAGAGTCTCGATTCATGTTGCCATCCTTGACCCACGAGTGACAAGTCCCACGACCCCAACGGCAGTTCGGTTATGCAGGGTCTCCATTCCTACGTTGTCGACGGTCCAGTGAATGAGGTTTGCTGGATCGGTGTGGGCCTGTCTTACAAGTCTACATACAACGGGTCGGGTCGGGTAGGTAGGGTGCGGGCAGATGGGCCAGTGAGGATCGGATGGAGAGAGTGCCGAACTGCAGAAAAGTGGCCGACGCGGTGCTTCTATCCAGAAGCTACCTTCTTTTGTGGTGGCCGGCGTCGTCGCCGGTAATATCCACCAAAAAGGGACTGGGCCCAGCAACCAATGCGACTTCATGTTGGCAAACGTGGGGAACGACACAAAAAAAAAATGGATCGACCATTGTCCACTGACCACCGCGCATATCTCCACCCCTACAACTTTGGACCATGCGTTCTGTTCGGGTGGTCAAGTCATGAAAATGGACAAATTCGGGGATCTGAATGGTCGGCATACAACCTCAAGACCTCCCCCCAAGACATGGGGGTATCGTGCGGACCACGGCGGCAGGCAGGCAGACACACCTCTTGAAAAAGACTAGAAGTGATGGACAGGAGAATACTCTCCGAAGATGGGTCCCCCTCGTGGACCTCCGGCGACAGCATTAAACTCGAAAAGTGTATAAGTCGGACGTCAAACCCACTCTTCTCATGACCCCATCGACACTGCAACTTTGAGTGAGCCAGTGAGGGGATTCATAAGCTCCCAGTATCCATTATAAAGACGTTTATCCACAAAGGAAACTAGTCTCGCCCTATCTCCACTACCGGGGGGGGGGCCTTTCAGAAACTCGATATAAACGCCATCGGACACTTTCTTTGCTTCTTGTCTTGCCTCTCGTCCCTGGATTATCCCAGCTTTATCTCTGTCTCGTACTCATCATCATTACATAACTTTAGTGTCGACAACCACTGTCGACTTACAAACACCAAACCTCTGTTTACTTTCTCCCATTTCGGGTAACCAACATCCACATAATCACAATGGGTTCATTGTCAACCACATTCTCCACCCTGCCCTCGGGCGTCAAGGTGCAACCAACCCCCTTCCGCATCGACGTCTCCGACTCCGACCTCTCCCAGTTCCGCTCTCTCATCCAGCAAGCCATTATTCCCCCAGAGCAATTCTACAACAAGCACGCCAACCCGGCCACGGGCAAGTTTGGCATCACGCGCGACTGGCTGATTCACGCCCGGGACTACTGGCTCAACACATACGACTGGCGGGCCCAAGAATCCTTCATCAACTCCTTCCCCCAGTATAAGCAAACCGTCGTCGGCCCTACATCCGGCCAGACCTTCGACCTCCACTTCGCCGCTCTCTTCTCCCTCCGCGAAGATGCCATCCCCATCATCTTCATGCACGGCTGGCCCGGCTCCTTCTTGGAATTCATTCCCATGCTGGACATCCTCCGCTCCCGCTACACCCCCGAAACCCTCCCCTACCACGTCATCGTCCCTTCCATCCCCGACTACGGCTACTCCTCTCGTCCCAACGACTCCGCCCTCGAAGAGCTCACCACCGACTTCGCGGCAGAGGCCATGAACGAGCTCATGCTCTCCCTCGGCTTCGGCGGAGGTTACGTCGCCCAGGGAGGCGACGTCGGCTACGCCCTCGCCCGCGCCATGGCCAACAACCACGCCGCCTGCAAGGCTTCCCACCTAAACATGTTCATGTTCACCCCCGAGCAATTCGCCGCGTGCAAGGACGAGCCCCTCACGGAGCGCGAGGAGCGTCTCATGAGCGGAACCCACGCGTGGATCAAGCAAGGTTCTGCGTACGCCTACGAGCACGGCACGAGGCCCGCCACCATTGCGCTCACCCTCAGCACCAACCCCGTGGCCATGTTGAGCTGGATGGGCGAGAAGTTCATCGAGTGGTCTGATAACAGGGAGAACACAAACAGCCACCCGCTGTCGCTAGAAAAGATCCTCGACGGCGTGTCGCTGTACTGGTTTTCGGGATGTTTTCCCAGGACCATGTGGAGTTATCGTTCTTTGGTTCCCGCAATCGGCGCGACGGCCGTGGTGCAGGAGAACGAGAGCGTGCAGAAGCCGTTTGGATATTCGGCTTTCCCTGTCGAGATTGGCACCCTCCCCAGGACGTGGGGGAAGAAGTTGTTTGGGGAGAGGTTGGCGTATTATAAGGAGCATGAGGTTGGTGGACACTTTGCGGCGCTGCAGGAGCCGGAGAACTTTTTGGATGATATGGAGGGGTTTTTAAAGTTTATTGCGCCCAAGGTGGGGTTGGCTGGACGTGGGAAGGGGAACTGAAGAGTGCTTGAGGGTGGGAATGGGAATGATGGGTTGAGTGGCAGCTTGGGTTCTGTGCGTTGGAAATGGGAATGATCGGATGTAATTGGCAATGTACATGAAAGAGATGGATGGGCTTTTTACTGTTGTGCTTGGATATACCACTCGTTATGCTATGTTTCTGTTACTTCTTCTTGTTTTCTTCTGCTCTTGCTTCTGTTCGCATTGCGATGATGTTCCAACGCTCTGGTGTATGGGAGCTTTCCCTTTCGCTCGGTGCTTTGTTGTGCTTCCCCTTTTTCTCCGGTCGCAGCGGCAACGGCCAACGGTTGCGGTTTTTGCGGGCTATCCTCCCACTGACCCACAAACCTGGAATTGCATACCCAAACCTTCAACCCGAAATATCATGAGATTTTGTCCGACATCTTCGTTGTCGTTGAAACCCAGCATCCTCATGCACCCCGTTCACACATCGCCTCTCGCATTCTCTACAGTGCACCCGCCCAGTGTTAGCAGGTACTACAATCCCCATTGTAACCCCCAGGGCATCGATCACACACCACAGGGAAGAACCCGTTCCTTCCAGCACACTCGGGCACATGGCACACACGCACACATATTACACACGGCACCCTTCCGCACAGGCGAACTCCCGTCGGCAACAACACGGTACAGCCTGGCGAGCCTGGGCAAAAACAATGGCACTGTTTTGGACCGGACGCCCACACCAAAAATGCCCAGAACGCCCAACTCCCAAAGAGGCATTGGATCATCAATGTCGCATTAGCTCCGCTCAACTATCAAAAACTTTGTACGACCGTAGCGACCTATCTCATGCGGGCATCGAACGACGGGCATCCAGGGCAATCGTGCGGGGAGCAGCATCGAATTGTTGATGATTAGCGAAAAGTTCCTGACATCCATGTTCACTGTTCATCCGATGTTCCAGTGGGGGATGATGGTAGATGGGAATACAGTCGAACCCCCTGAAACTGCATCCTCCACATACTGCATAACCGCCAGTTAGGGCATAAGATTTGACGGTCTGAATTAGAAGCCATTCACAAGTGCATATTTGCATACTGCATATGGTTTTCGGACAATTTTTGGTGCGTATGCACTTATGGAACCGGTCCTGATCAGTGAGTTTCTTAGCAGAGGGTCGGAATTTAGTGTCTCGGCCTCGAGTTGGCCCCTGGCTGGCTTCCCTTTTGGGCCTAGCTCCGGTCTAGAAACTGCATATATGCCACTTAGTGCATAGAAATCCTAGGTCTGAATTACATGCAGTTTCAGGGGGTTCGACTGTATGCCCGATGGATGGATCGGTCTTGATCCCCGAACGAGAAACCGAAAATGGTCACTGGCCATGAGACCAACTCACCTTGCATTAGTTGGCGCGATTTACTCTTTACATACAAGGGGAAAAATGAACTTATGATGACGTATCTAGGGGAACCTATTCGCGGCTATAGAAGTGGCAGATGTATAGAAAAATGTGTATGCGGTTGATGCCGGCCCGGTCCCGATCTCCCGACGGAGGGGGTGGAGGGCCGGGGAGAAGGGACATCTCTTATTCGGATTTTGGGTGTTTCCACTTTCCTCCGATGGACTTCAATGGAGCATTCTTCTCCACCACGGAATGCTGGGAATGGTTATGATCATTCTGGGATTTGTCAGAATTATAGGTTGGCCGATTGAGCTACTACTCCGACCAGTTCGGAGCTCCAATTTTGCTGTTTGGCGTAGTGGTGCCAATCTGACAGGATTCTACAAGACCGAATACACGGCTCGGGATGATGTGGGAACGAGGAACATAAAGATCTTCAAACGGGAGGGGGAATTGTGAATTTGAAGATGGTGGAAACGATGTGATTTATGATGTCACAATGGATTCACTCAAAGCCCACTGATATCCGACAAGAATGGCAATCCCGAACGCCGGAGAGCCAAGAATAAAGCCGAAAAAAGAAAGCCAAGCAACATCTCCGCTCAAAGTCCCCGCCGTCGTCGTCCCGCTCCGAAGTACCACTAAACCAAGTGGAGTTTCGGGCATCTAGCGGCGGATAGTTCCTTTACCCCGAACGGACGCCGGCGCGCGTATCTCATCTCGAACGGGGACCACCCGGTCGGCAATCGCAATTTGCGATGAGGATCCCGATATGGATCCGATGCTGTTTGGTGGCTTGGCTCTTTCAAATTTGTGCATCGACCTTGTCGACAAGCAAAGATGAGAATATCGCGGCCCGGCATGTGAACAGGACAACACCAACGAGTTCGATTCGAGGATTTGGTATAGCGTGAACTCATATTGAACAGACCTGTGTCTGACGCCCATACAGGTCCGATGGGACAAACACTCCTTCATCATCCGGAACGAACGAATCTTCCTCTTCTCCGGAGAATTCCACCCTTGGCGCTTACCCAAGTCCAGGACTATGGCTCGACATCTTCCAAAAGATCAAGGCTATGGGCTTCAACGCCCGTGTCCTTCTACGTCTACTGGGGTTTAGTCGAATTGCCAACGTGGTCAAGTCCGTCTCGACGGCGTCTTTGCCCTAGACGAGTTCTTTCCGCGCCGCATCCGAAGACGGCCGGCATCTACCTCATCGCCAAACCCGGGTCCGTACATCAACGCCGAAGTAGCAGCCGGAGGCCTTCCGGGGTGGACACTATGTCCGCATCAAAGACCCTTCTCCGCGGAAACGGGACGGAATGGCTATCTTCCATCGAAACCTACACCCGCAAAGTAGGAAAGATCATAGCCGACGCTCAAATTACCAACGGCGGACCGGTGGTCATGGTCCAGGCCGAGAATGAATACGACACCTGGCCCGGAGCCAACGACACCGCACTTCCCCGCCCAACTCAACCGCGACAACATGCTTCACACACCCAACACCTTCTCCGCGAAGCCGGGATCTTCGTCCCCTTTATCCACAACGACCATCTCGCGCAGGGTAAGCCAGAACATATCACTCACCTCAACCACTATCATCACAACAAAAGGAACCGCTACCATGTCCTCCTCAACCACCGACGGCTCCTCCAACAGCCATGCCACCACCAACAGAGGCGAGATTCCTACTATATTCGGCATCCCCTAGTCTCACTGCCAGCTGATTTTGCTGTCTGCCGTGGGCAGCCACCAACGAGGCGAGATTCATCCACGGTCGCTTCGTTTGGGCTCATTGGGATGTCAATGAGTTGAAGGCTGCTTATGCGGAGCGGTTCGGCAAGGATGTCGATCTGTTCAGGCTTGGGGTGTGTGGTTTGGCTGGGAGCAACCTCCATGTCATTCAGTAATCGCGTTGTCTGTCGGTATATCACCCATAAGCAGGAGTACCCTTCGATGACTTCCAAAATGTTTGGCGAAAAGAGTTGAGAACGTTGGACTCCCTGGGCAAAAGATGGTTGCCCTCTGCTGGTAGTGCTTTCTCTTGGAATTGACCGGAGACTGCAACTCTGGATTTTGTGGCAGCTGTGCTCTTGCCGCATGGAACATCGAGTGTCCAGATTATGTTCACTTGAAGTTGACCGCACCTGCGCCTTCTTACATCGTTGCAGCATGAAGCCAAGTGCCTTCCATTTCATGTCACTCTTTCCTTCCATGGAAGCGGTAAATACCTCTAGATGAGAAAGAGTGGTCGTGTCCAAAATTGCAAGCTCCGCTGATCTGAAGGAAAGTACCGTAGGTGGTCGCTTTGCACAGAGAATGGGTCCATGGCTTCTCTTCAACATGAAGCGAGGAGACACACAGCATTTTCCCCGTCATCTCCGTCGTTGATCCGCAACACCTTCAAGTGCCACGATATCAACATTAACTCCAGAGCACTTTCGCCGTTACAACTAAGGATATCTTACAGACACAGCATTTTGCAGCATTAACCACCAAATATCAACACATTCACAACTTGCAAACAGGATGCCAAACGAGGAGCCTGGTCGTCGTAATGCACGATATCCCGTTGCCGCCACAACGCCAGGATACTACTGCAAGTTCATCGGCCCCCCTGAACACCTCGTCGAGGAGGCAATCCTCTGGGAACTCGCCTTCCTATTCAAGCGCGACGGCCCAGAGGGCAGCGGCCTCCCTGAAAAAGATTGGTGGAATCACCTCCACGACTTTCGAATTACGTACACTTGGGAATTCAATATCGCCGAAACGATGAGGAATGGCCACCGCATGAAGGATCGCGACACAGACGTTGAATACGAAATGCCCGACCACTTGAAGCGGCAAACCTGTACTTTACCCATCCGCGGCCCCGATCTGGACCCCAACGTGGAGCCCTGGAAACAGGACTGGTTCGCCTTCCCTCTCGGCTTAACCGGTGTTCGTTTCGACGGGCCTATCGATAGACTTCGCTTTGACTACATTCTCGGGCAATATTGGCATCAGCGCAACAACTGGCCCCCAGAGTCAGATGACAACTTCCGTTCCGAATTACACCGAACCCACGTCGATACCAAATACCAATTGTTCGGACCTTCTTTCTACCCTCCTACTTCACGTATATTCTCAGCCCCTGGGGGAACCTCTCCCTCTATGCGGATTCCTTTCCCAAACCCAGACGAACACGAGACTGATTCAGAATACCATTGGCAAGAAGCAGATTACATGCTCATCCTCCAGAATTGCATCAAGGCTCCCAAGATCCCTGATGAGATTGCCCAGGATCCATGTGGTGTCTATTTCGAGCTCCGGATCAAAATCGAGAACCAAGCTAGGACCAGGACGTTCTTCAACAAGAAGCTGGAGCCATTGCCGGATAGCGGTATATGGTCATCAAGCAGGACACGGACGACTACCGCGTGGACAGATCGATCGGATTACGCCTTTGAGGGGGTTCATGTCAACAAAAGGATCCTCACTGGGGAACGTGATTTCCGGTATCCAATGATGGGGCACGGTGAGTAGTATACTCTCTCTTTGCGTCACTTTTTGTCAACACTTGAGGTTGCTAGCAGTAGCAAGGACGCTTGCTAACCAGCTCTTGGATGGTTCTAGACAAAGTCACATGGGCGATGCTCTCCCAGATCCTCAGCGAAGCTGGCTGTATTCGCAGGTTGGCGAGGGGACTCCGCGGTTTGTCACCGGAGGGGCAACAGTATCATGTAAAGAACCAAGCAGAAACCAAGAATTGGTTTTACCGTTGATAACGTCGCTGGAAGGTTCGGTGATTGTATGGTTTTTTGTTCATCAAATTACGTCGCCAGGCCACGCGCAACTAGATGGTCGGATCATGGGTGGAGTGTCATGTCGGAGAAGCGAGAACATGCAGGCAGGATCCAGGTTCACAACAGCGGGATCAACCGCTTGAGGGCTCAAGGAGGGAGTGTAGAGAACCTCCAAAGAATTTCGAGGATAAAGTTATGAGAAATCCATAGCGTAGTCCCCAGTCGGGTCTTATAGCGGAATATCAAGGAATCTGTTCCATACATACCTAGGTACTGTGGTACCTTTGCCATGGATCTGGTGTGTATAAAGCAGCGATTACTTTGCACTCAATCAGGGGCCGATAACCTCCAACCGTCTGGGTCCAAGTCAGCCGTTCCAGCCGTTCCAGCCGTTCCCGCTTTCGGCCGCATCATCCCGCCATCATCACACCAGCTCCCGATCTTGTGCAACACAAAGACGGGAAGAAGTACCGGGCGCTGGAGAACCTACCTAGAGACGACTGGAGTTAGATCATGTTGACCCCAACAGCACGGCGCCTTGTTTCAAGCATGAGCTCTCAATGGGGTTACGGCGCTGAGAAATGGGGGACAGGTCGGCACAAGGTATCACGGTGCAATGGAAGATTGGATCGTTAGAGGTAGCCGTCAGCTGTGTTCGAGTTACAACGCAAACCTTGGATATGTAGAGGTAGCACTGTCTTTTGAGGCTCAAGCTATATGTACCAGACATTCGTGGACTGGAAGCACCGGTGATTCATGCTTTGTGGGAGAAGTTCGTGCAATCATGGGGTTTGCCTCAGTTGGGAACCTCCAGTCCGAGTTGGAAGGCTCTTTCCTGCTATAAGATTTGACTTGAGCCCACCATCTCGGGTTTCACAACCCGTCTTCATCCTTCCTTCCTTCCCTTCTTCCTGTCCTTACTTTGTTCCATTCTTACCTGTACACCATTTGGACAAGCAAACTTCGAAGAGTCAAATATTCATCACGTCATTCTCTACGGCTTTAGTCTACTATCACCATCTTCAACGGCCTGTGACAGGAAAGTGACGATGAAACACAAAGCTCTCTTCTCCCTTCTCTGGGCCACCATCTCGGCCGCCCTGACTTTGGCAGCTCCTTCCCACTTTGGTCTCGATAACAACAACAACATCGCTCTTGCGGAAAGAACCACCTCGACATTAGACGCTCGCAAAGCCGCAGACGACTCCAACTGCGTGACATGGACAGACAGTCACGGAGATTTGAAATGGTACGTCAACCATCGAACACTCACCTCTCAGCTACCTGTCACGCCAGCACCCACTAACACCCCCCTCGCTCCTCCTCCAGCAACGAATTCTCCATCATCCTCGGGCACGCCAACCTCGCCCAAATCATCACCAAAAACTACCTCTTCATCTACATGCTCAACGTAACCAACGACTTCATCTACAGCTCGCCCACCAACCCTTCCGTCAACGCCACCAACATCCTCGAGATCAAATCCGCGCTGAACTGCAAGGGCGATCAGTGGAAGTCCATCCCTTCGGTGTTGCCTTGGACGATCGACCTCCATGGGGGCAACGCGTGCAATGAGAATGCGTATAATGGGCCGTATGATAATACGTGGATTAATTACGCGGGTCAGCATCTGAATGTGCCGGATGATGGGAGGTGTAGGTGGATGAAGAGGGTGGGGTTTAGGTGTGTTGTTGATAGGGAGGGTTGAGTGTTGGGAGAAGAGGGAAAGAGGGAGGGGAGGAAAGATGACAAAGGGAAAAGGAAGAAAGCCAGAGAGAGGAACATGTGGAGTCATGGGTGAGAGATGCAACGGATTGTTGATGTTTTGACACTTGACAGGAAGGGTTCAGCCGCTATGCGAGACCAGTGAGACCCCGTGGGGGACGCGGAGATGAGATTCGGAGTTTAAGTGCTGGACGGGGTTCTATGTTTGGTTTTAGAGACATCTGGCTGCTCGGTACTTCTTCTCCGCCCAAGAGACCGAACAAAAGCAAGAAGTTGTGAGAGGAAAACTCGCGGGTACCACGGGGAACACCCTCTGAGTAGGACATAGGGTGAGAAGGAAACAAAAATAATATGACCACGATTCATTCGAGTGACGTTGAACTAATCAAGCAGACGTTCGTCCCCGTCAGCATACAGTGGCATCTTTGGGGCTCTAGTGATGAACAAGGTACCCCGCCCAGCGCTAGAGATAAGTCAAATATGCTTGGCAAATATAAGTAAATATAAATATAACTCAACTCAATTACAAGTCGTACTTACTCGTCGTAACTCAAGTTGAGTCTCAAACTTACTTGCCGATTTGCCCGCCTTTCTTGGCACCCGGCAGAATCCTTGGGTTAGGGTTCAAGGTGCAGAAACACATGATTTTTACCCCTGAAAGATCGACCCACCTCCACCCTCAGGCGAGTCATGCCCGCCCAGATGGCCAATGCGGCCGCCAAGAACATGGCAAATATGGTCAAGTAAGTATAAATAAATATAACTTAACTCAAATACACCCTCGATTTGAGTGGATCAACTCAACTTCGACCTCAAGTTGAGTTGAGTTGAGTTATCTCTAGCGCTGACCCCGCCAACATAAATCTGGTCAGCTGGCCAGCCAGTTTCTGTCTCAAACTCCAAGCACCGTAACTCAGATCAACCTCAACTCTCGAACCAGTCAACAATGAATCTCTTCAACGCTGTTACTGTCATCCTCCTCACACAAGCCGTCCTGGCAGCCCCTCTACTTCAAGGCAATGTTTCCGAACTCCACGCCCGCGACTCATCCTGTATATGGGAAGACCCATGGGGCGTCTACTCCTGGTGAGCCTCCCGTCCTTTACCTCTACCTCTTCCCAATCCCTTTCTAACACCCCCCTCCCCAAACCTCCCAGCGACACCTACCTCATAACCCTCGGCGCCTACCGCAACGCTGTAACTCCCATATATCCAGACTACGGTTCTTGGGTCAAATCACACGTTATCATCCGCGGCAAGGGCTTCATCATGGCCCAGGACCTGATCTGCGGACAATACAAAAAGGAAAAGGGCTGGGACGACCACTGGACCTCGTTCGAGCACGCCGACCTGCCCTCGAGGGTCAGCATCCATGGCGGGCATGCGTGCACCGAGGACGATCCTGATGATAATTGGGATAATGTATGGATTGAGTGGTCGGATCAGCACTTGGATGTGCCGAGTGATAAGAGGTGTAGCCGCCCGGACTGGGAGGAGGACGGCAATACGGCTCATGTGAATTGTTATGTGAAGATGTAGGGGAGGAGGGAAGGGGAAGAGGGATCGAAAAGGGGGGGGCGGGGGCAGAGCGCCATGTGATAGTCTGTTCGGAGTGAGGCCTGAAAACCGTGCAGCATGATGACAACTGCAGGGAAAAGGGGCATGTAAACAACAGCAAAAGCTATTGAAAACAGAGGCGAAAAGTCCGACCGACTGCTGGGCAAGAGTTATATGGACCCACCATGTGAAATCATGCCATTTTACTTCTGCACAGTAGTGCATGTCAGAAAAAACAGGAAAAAAAAACAGAAAAAGGGCCTCAAAATACACAAGATTTGAAAACGAAGAAAACCGTCAAAAAGGAACAAGGAAAAAAAGAAGTATTTGGTGATCATCGTGCGACGTGGGCCTGATTCGAACAGACGCTCCCGAAGGAACAAGATTTCTAGTCTTGCGCATTAGACCACTCTGCCACCACGCCATCTTATTGGTTGATGTATTGTTGTCCGCTCTGAGCTCTTATCAAGGCCAAGGACAAGACACAGTGGAGAGACCTATCGTTTATCTGGCTATGATTGTTTTCCTTGACCCTTTACTTTCTTCATTGCATTACTTGCAGATTATTTCATATGTTAGGATAGAGGAGCAGCCAAATAATAGTGGAGGTCCGTCAAATCGACCGCATACGTGGATCCCGGCTCACAATCGCCGAGTGACCGCACCGAGTCCGGTGCAAATCGAAGGAAGATGTTACGGTGACCCCAACTCCGGCTGAATTCACAGCACCAAATGGTACCTCACATTCTGGTACGGCAATGAACCCAATGGCAGATTACTCGGAGGTATCACTTTCCCTCAATGAGATGCCAAGCTCCATATTGCTTCCCCGAGGCAGCAGTCACCGAGCTTCTTCTCTGAACTGCATCTACAAAAGCCCTTGCCGCTCGCCTTCACTCTTCAGCCTTCAAAGATGTCCTCACTCATCCGTCCTGGCCATTTCGAGGCTTTCTATCAAATAAGCCCACCAGGATGCGCCTCCTTTCCTTTTTACCCTTCTTGGGGTTTGCAGCCCCTTCTCTCGCCGCCACAGTCTCCTGGATCACCCCAAACACCCAATGGCTCGACACCTCCGGCTCCCCCATCGACTGCCACGCCGGCTCCATCCTCCTCCTAAACTCCACCTTCTACTGGATCGGACAATCCGCCTCTCGCGCCGAGACTCCGATGCTCTACTCCTCTTCGGACTTGCTAAACTGGAAGTTTGAAGGGGCCGTGGCTCCTTCTGTCCAGTACTACTGGCGGCCGAAGCTGGCTTTGCCGACGACTTCTGGAGGGCCGGATGGGGCAAAGGAGTTTTGGTTGTTTGGCCAGCAGGATCGATATCTTTTGTCATTGAAGTCGGGAGAACTAAAGGGGGGGTATGGGACGCAGAAGAAGGTCCATTTGCCGCCTAGTGATTACTCGTATTCCGATACGGGGATTTTCTACGATGAGGATAGCAAGGTTTGGTATCTCTTGACGTCGGCAGATCATAATACCGTGCAGATTAACAAGATCAACTCTGATGGGTCTGTGGGACAACGAGTTTCTGTTCTCAGTGAGTTTCCCCCGTTCACCGTTCACCGCTCAACGTTCGTCATTGATACTGACAAAAGTCTCAGCGGGTGGTGCGTATGAAGCGCCCGGAATCTTCAAGTCCAATGGGGTGTATTTCTTGATCGTGTCCGGCAAGACTGGTTGGCGCGCGAACCCGAACAAGGTGTTTTGGTCGACTTCGATCAACGGGCCGTGGCAGGGCGGGAGCAACATCGCGCCGGAAGCGGAGAAGACATACGGCTCTCAAAACACCTTCGAACTGACGATCAAGGGTTCAAAAACGACCACATACATCTACATGGGAGATGCATGGGACTCGAAGGGCGGCACTGGATCGAAGTATGTTTGGTTGCCCATGAAGGTTGATACGCAGTAAGTTGATAATGCGATGTCAAAGTGGAGTGGGAAAATTCTGACAGAAAAACTCAGTGCCAAAACGGTGACACTCGATTATCAAAAGGAGTGGAAGGTGGATGTGAAGACGGGGGAAGTCACGTACAGGTCATGAGGAGGGAGTGAGGAAGTCGGCATGGGGAAGACCAGCACGGAGGAGACACTTCGCAATCAGATACCGGCAACGTTTCACAATAAGAAATCAAAAACATTTCCGGTTACCTTTGCTTCCGATCACACCGGATACATAGGTTTTCATTCCCAATCATAGGAGATTGGGGTTTGCATGCTCTTGTCTGAGGAGCATCACTTACACCGGCGCCCCTGGAAATACCCTAACCCTCGATGTTTGACCCCTTATGCCGACATTTCCCAGCAGCTGCTTGACAGCTGGCCCCACTGGAATGACTGTTACCCCTCCGCCAAATGCCCCCCGGCCGCGAGGCAGTCGCGCTTGTCGCGAATGTGTCACTGCGCTTGCCAGTGCTGGAACTTTGGATGCTTGACATCCGTCATCTCCAATCTTCCACTTTTTGCAAACATTCTTGCACTACGTTCATTTTTACCTCCGACTGTGATCGCATCCGTCTCTTGCACCGGATTTTGCATAGCTTTACACATCATTACCCCACCAAGGCCGGCAGACCTACGGCGCACCCGACACGGGCATGACGGCGCACAACGAGAACGAGGGAGGGGCACCGCCACCAACCCAAGCATCGCCATCCCCCAGCCCCGCCCACAAGCCACCCACCAAGCTGTATCACGAACACCGCGGCGAACCGCTCGAAGGCACCGCTCTCGAAGAATGTATCGAAGCCCTCATAGACGAATGGACGACCTGCGTCGATGAGCTTTCCCAGCTCCATACAAAAGCCGAGTCAGCTTCCAAGCCGATCCGCGGACTCTACACCCTCCTCAAAGTCCAGCAACGCACCCTCGACAAGGTCAAAGCCAAGAAAGCGTCGCAACCTGATCCTCCTCCGACCGAATCGAACAAAGATGACACCGAACAACCGCAACCGCTCTTCACCCCCGCCCAGTACTTTGGCATGCGCAGTTGCTGCTGGGACGACAGGTGGTCCGTCATAAAGAAGTGTCGCGGCCTCGTGGCCATCAATAAGGAGTTTGCCCGGAGCCCGAAGCAGCCGGTACCTGCTGGGAAAGGGTGGTTGGCATACAAGGATAAACCCCTGCTGGAAAAGCCGATTGCTGTTGACGCCGTTATTGATAGCGGAGCGACGTGGTTGAAGTTTGTTTCCATCTCGCCCAAGACGCTAGCTTACCAAATCGCGGTGGATGGATGGGAGAGCGATGATGAAGAGGAGGATATAGCATACAGTGATGACGAGGACCAAAACAACGGGAATGGGAACGGGATCCCAGGGAGAAATGGCGTCCAAGAAGCGCTGGGGAATACCGAGTTCGCCGAGTCCATCAAGAAAGTCATCCTCGCTGCGAGATGGAACCACTGCCATCATGTACACCTCCTCCTTCCCGGCTTGCGCGATGGCGAGTCTGAGCCCGTGGACAGAATGCTGCGCTACATCCGCGAAAAGATTGGTGGCGACGACGTTTCTGTTACCGTTAGCTGCGCCGACAGCCCCCTCCTCGCCGACGCGCCACCACCGCCACTCGACACCGCTTTGGCCGCCCTCGTCGACGAACGCGACCCCCTCGTAGCCGACGATTGCGGACGCATCACGCCAACTGCGAACCTCGACCCGAGCGTGTTGGTGTCACTGGTGACGGATTTACATCACGGCCTCGTCGATTTGCAGCCCAAGTTCCAGCAAAAGGTGATCGCCAGATCGGTATCAGACCACACGACGGACAGTAATGAGCTGGTGCCGCGTGAGGACATTCTCGCCAAGGTGCTGTACCCTGCCCTGAGGGGGAGGAAGCTGGTGACAACGCGTCTGGCTGCTCAATACTTCCGGCAACTGATCGCGTCGATATCTACACACTCGGAGGAGGTGCGCGCTTCGTTTATCTTGCCTCCTGACGCGCCACCTGCTCTCCTTAGTCCTGACGGCAGTTCCGAACCCCTCTCAACAGCCAGTCTCACCCCCGAACAACGCCGGGCTGAACTGCAGAGGTGGTCCGCCGTCCCTATCCCCGATGATCTTCACCTCCCCGTCGAAATTGTAGACGACATCGAACTGGAACAAGTTCCCCCGCTCATCGCAGAGGGCAAGCTCCCGCCCATGGCTCTGGGCGTCGCCCAAGACTTGTCAAGGCTGAACCGCTCCGTCTATCTCTACGGATGGGTAAATCGCCTAACGACAATCACCGGCCACCGCGGCATCGAGCGCCAGATCTGCCTGTCGCTAGCCACGCATTGGACAGCACCCGTCGACGATGATTACCGTGGGACCAAAAACGACGCAAACAACGAGATCCCTCCAGATATTTGGCACCGTCACCTAGGAGGTTATTTGATTCACAGAGACAAGCCACGGGACTGGAGAGCGTTGATTGCCGAGTACGAAGAATGCAAGGACGGAAAGATACCGTCGGAGGTGGTGAGGTGGACGAATCCCTGGACGACCTGGGGAAGGGGAATCAGCACATATGGATTGCCGGACACGAAGACTTGGGAGGGGGTCGGGCATGCGGATAAGCAGAGTTTTGGGAGGAAGCTGCAGACGAGGGAGGAGAGGGGGCAGAGGAATCCTGGTAGGAGGAGGAGGGAAGAGGATGACGAAGGCGAGGAGCAGGATATGGATGAGGAAGAGGAGCAGTCATGATCTCGATGTGGTGTGGTCAGTTATCTGATGGTGCTGGTGATGGGAATTGATAATGGGATCGGGACTCGCTTTCCCGTCCTCCTGAGTCGCACGTCTCGCCCATGTCGCTATCTGGCCCTGGCATATCTAGCCCTTGTCTGGAATGGAAGCAAAAGCAAGTACTCAACTCGACACATCTTGGACGTCTGCACATCGTGCACCAACTGGATGACACGAAGCAAGGGATGAGTACATTACCTGCATCTCTAGCAAGTGGCAACTGAGACAGAATCCAAGAAAAGAAGCGACTAACAGCGAACGACGCGCATCACAGTCGCAGCGAGCCGCTATTAATCAGATCGCGAGATCCGATTTCCGTGTTCGTACCGTGGTTTTGGAAACATTTTAACATAGCGAATTAGCAATCGAGTCAAAAGTTGGATTCCAAGATCAGCAGTGAACGACTCACGTCGCAGCCCAACCGCTCGCTATTATGAAGATCCCGAGATCACTGATCAGATCCGCCCTTCCAACCATGGTTTTGGGAATCCATTTAGGAGAGGCTCAAATTTGATGGAAACTGGCAACTCTTCTGGCAAACAAGCTTCGGATCTTAATCTAGTGGTGGATCTAATTTCCCGCTTCCCCCTGGATCTGCTCGCTTGTCCCCCTGGTGATGATTTCCCCTTGCTGGTTGTTGTTTGGTTCTTGGCGGTTATCCATCCGCTAGAACATTCTCCCCTTCTGGATTCCACTTGGGCCTCTCACTGGGGCTCCGCTCAGGGGTCTAGGGGAACACTTTTAGCCACTTTTAGTGCCACAGGCACGCTGCAATGCATCCCCGGCCCGACCCTTGTTTTTGTGTTTACGGGCCTCGCGGGTGGCCCGGGTGTCCACTGAACCATCAACATGATCAGCTCTTGGCGCCCTTTCCACGCCTATTCGACCCCTGCTTGGTACCTGGATTTGCCCTGGACGAGCCCGCCTGTCGACATTTTGGCGCTCGCTCTTTTGTCTCGCACGTTCTCGATGGAGTCAAGGGAAATTCGATTGCTGGAATTAGCACACCGCGCACTGGACCGGCGTCGTTTGTCTGAAATGACCTGTAATCTCAGATGAGAGTCTAGGGGACGGAAAGCCCCCTTTTTTGGAAAAAGTGGTCGAAGTTTTATTTTATTGCTTCTGCTTCCCAGCTTCATCCCTTCCTCCTCTTCCTCTCTCTCTCTCTTGTTCTCTTCGTCCCTTTCGAACCAGTCCATTCGTTTACACCAACGACACACTAATTCCTTCGCTTCTCCCTCCACTCCAGTTCCTTCTTTTACATACCACCAACATATAATCAGCCCAAAATGTCTGCCGAACAAGATCAGAGGCCCAAGTCCGCCGCTTCCTCCAAGAAGTCCTCCGAGGATCAACAACGAGGCCACCAACTTTCCGACGACGGGCCCGTTGCCGCCGCCGGCGCCGGTGGTGGTCAACAAGATGCCTACCACCAACTCTCCGACGACCAACCTGAGGCTGGCTCCGACGGCGAGCAGCAGCAAAAGGCCGACAAGCCCAAGAAGGAGAACCCCCTAAAGAAGTTCATCGCCTCGCTCAAGTCTCTCAACTGCACCAGCAAGCCGTCGGGCAAGAAGAACGGCGAGAAGAACGGTTCTGGGCAAGATGATGACGACGACAACAACACCCCCAACGCCAGGCCTGTGAGCCAGAGCTCGCTGGAGAGCAAGAAGGTTGTTACCGAGAAGAATGCGCCACAGATTGATGTTTCTCCTGCGGTGGATGAGGAGGCTCATAAGAAGGATCACGATGGCAAGGAGGATGGCGAGGAGAAGAAGGAGGATGGGCACAATGAGAAGTTGTCGAGCCCGGTTGATGCGCACCCGCCGCAGTTGACGACTACGGCTATTAGTGCTACGCCTCCGACTCTTTAGGTATGTTCTTTTCTTCGTCTTCTTCTTCTGTAATGTGGTGTTGATGAGTGGTCACGGTGCTAACGAACGAGATGCAGATGCTGAAAAGCTCATGAGTCGTTGAACGGTGTCTGTACCAGTCAGAAAAAGAAAGACAAATTAGATGCATGGACGGTGTTAAGGTCGGGTTGCACTTTGAACACAAATGCTCACAGCAACGGTGGTGGAAGTCAGGAAGTGGGAGACTAGGAGGGAGATACACTGTACGATTTGGAAAGATGGACCGAAACCCGTTCAGAGGGGACGACGTCGGACGTGCACGGAGGGGAGCGGAGTTTGCTTTTTCTGCTTGGCACCACTGGCTTCTGCTTTGCTATTACTTCCGTTTCGATACCCTCGGCAATCTTTCGATTAATGCCTGCTTAATTGCTCCTCGTCGATATGACGAGTCGAGCGAACAACAGTATGCGGTTAATTTAATTCTTCAGTTGGTGTTTCAATGACGTCCCCATCTTTGTGGTTCTTGGTTGTCTACACCCTACCGGTATTCGATGTCGTCGAAGCAAGCTCCCAGAGCCAGGCACAACAAGCTCTGGGCGCCAGCCCCTTAGGCCGTGTTCGTTCCGGCTGTAGTGCAGTAAGGGAAGCTCTTCTAACCCTAACCCAAAGCTTTTTTGCCACTAAAAAAAGGCTTCCGTTACTGTACTACTGCCGGAACGAACACGCCCTTACATTCCACTTACCACCCAACTCCCTCCCCTACACGCTTACAGAAGGACGATGACGATGAAAAACTATCATAGGTATCCAAAGAGATATCCCCAGAATCTGACAAGCCGGCCTCCCATCTATTCTACGCCGCAGAACCTCTACATCGAGCGCCGCGCTCCCTAGACAATCCAAATACTTGGCATGTGTGAAGCCAGACGATCAAGTAAACAACCCAGACGAAACAACACTGCCTGCCTGTAGCCCGTCTTTGGAACTCACAAGCCCCCGGGAACCTGTACCATATCAGCCTCACCACCTGCCTTGACACAGGTGGTCGGGTACGAGAGTGCAAGCCCGCCGGCTCTGCAACCCTTAATCCGAGCATTGAACATGATGATATGCCCAGTCCCATCCATCCGTGCAAGTCCCTCTCGTCCTATTTCTACCAACGGGAAGCGTTGCCGGCAGCAGCCATACGCCATGCCATCCGGTCCATAGTCCGCAACCTTCCCCCCAATACCCATCTGGGAATGGCACCGAGGCGGCGGCCTCAGTGGGAATCTTGGGTGTGATTGTGGTTTCTACAACCGTCTGTGCCTGCCAGGGCAAGCACCAGACGGACGGACCTCCCCTTTCAGCGCTGCAGCTCCCATCTGCAGCGAAGTCACAAGCCTACACTACATCGGCTGTGATAAAGGCTACCTGATCGTTCAAAAGCCCAGAAGCCAACATAGAGACCGTCACTTGCTCATCCTCACTCACTCAACTGTCGAGCATGCCAAATCTCTTGGGCCGCCGCCTGGTGCGCTGGGGCCTGGATTTGGACACAGAGATTTGTTTGCTGGAGGCGCGTGTGCCGTCGTGACGCGAGGCTTTTGTCACGTGAGTCGACGCTGCCGACGTCTTGCTCGTTGTGATGACGACCGCCGCCGCCGATGAAGAGCCGGGTGCGGGTGCTTCTTCTGAGAAGCTGGCTTCGCGGTCCTGCTGCAGTTGTTGGTCCAGATCCAGCAAGGCATCATTCTCAGCGGGGTTCATCTCTGGACCCGATTCTGGGAGACAAGGGGGAAGAGTACTGCCGGGGACGGGGTGGCTTGTCTGCTGGCTTGTCTGCTGGCTGCGACGCCGTAGACGTTCGTGCGCTTCGGCCAAGCGTGCCTGGTTTTTTGCGTGCGATTCGTCCCTGCAGTGCCTAAACGCTGAGACGCCTCTGCGGAACTGGTCAACGCTTTCCGTGATGTGGTGTGTCTTGATATGAGTGAAGTGGTACGATGGTTCTGAAGAGCCGGGCTCAGGTCTACCAACGCGCATGGCATATTGGGTGAGATCGCCGTTTATACTAGTATAAGTCCAGGCGTGTGCCTTAGCGGTGTCGTCATATTCTGGGTCGTCGTCCACCCCAAAGTTCTCAAGAGCAAATACAGCACGAGCTGTCGCGGCAGCGCAGTGAGCGGCCTGGCGCATTACTATATCGGGACGCCCGGCGGGACCTTTAACTTCGACAACGAAATGTGGCGCAGCTGGAGCGTTTGGGAGTTCTGAAGGTGTAATTAAGTGGCCGATACTGTCATGGATTGCCATGTCGATATCTCTGACACGGGTTCCATAAAACAAATCAGGCCGAGGGGCAACAGTGAGTTTTCCAGTCATCGAGCTCATGTTGTTCCACGAAATGTTTCTACCGTGCGGAAGACGGGTGTGCCCACCAACTATGTGTGGCATAACATCGGCTTGGATGTCCAGTTCCGTGGGCGCATTTTTGTTTGCTTGAAAGATCTCCTCGATTTCGCTATCCGAGCATTCGGATGGTTCTAGCGAGGGCCTCACGGATCTTTCCCGTCGTAGTTCTTCTAGATCGGCCAGAATGGAGGGGTCGCCATCCATATAGATCCTTCTTTTTTCCAGGATCGAATGGAAGCCATTGGTGTATGCGCTGGACGACTTGCGACTGATTGAACCGAAAGACGTCGGGTTGGTGAGTCCCGAGCCTCGGCCCGAGGCTTGGAAGGTGTCGTGCGATGGAAGATTGGAGGACATCCTGTTGAGCTTCGCCAGATTTTGGCGTGTTAGGCGAGTATCGGTGGCCGGAGGAGCAGGTGTAATAGTCTGGTGATCGTCGGTCTTCCGTTCCGGGTGTGGCTGACCGGCGACGGCGATATGGCTATGCTCCCCCTCCTTGGCGGAGAGAAGGTCGACGGCGGTTCGGTCAATGTGAGGTAAAGACGGAGGAGGTGGAGGAGATGTCTGGATTTCGTGGTGTTGCTGGCGGGGGTCGTGGCCCGTCTTCGCCCTTGTGGCCCGAGGGTTTTTTTGTCGGCCGTTTTGTTGTGGTCTTGGAGGAGATTGAGATGTCTGGACTTCGTGGTGTTGTTGGCGGGGGTTGTGGCCCGTCTTCGCCCTCTTGACCCGGGGGTTTTCTTGTCGCGGCCCTGGAGGAGGCGGGTCGTCTTCGCGTGGCCTTTTTGAACGTTGTCGTGCCATGCTGGACTGGAGGATCTGATATCGAGCGCAGAACAAGACACGTCGAGAGAGAAGCACTCGTTCGCCTTGTTTGGTGCAAGCCGAGTTAAGCGCTGACAGAATTGGCTGAAGGACGATTAGCGCCGAGATTGATTGGGCTACATGCGTCAACTCGTCCTTCAGTTCGAGGCAGGTGAGACCTCTGATGTCTGGGGTATCTGTTATTTGTGGCCCTTTGTTGTATGCATTCCTACCCGACGCTACCCTAAAAGAACATCAGCGGGACGCACAGGCCAAGAACCGGGTGCGCACGGATCCCTCAGGGACCACCTAGGTGGCTCCGCAAATGGGGGTGTTCATAACCGTAACAGATTCGGTGAGAATCGCACCCATTCCTGTTAGTGACTTGCACATCCCGTTCACGGAGCCACCTGCCACCCCACATCCTTTCTGGGGGAAGTGCCTGGTCCAATGTCGAGTCCCAGACCGAGTCCCCTCTGGCGAGTCCCAAAAAGACCTGAGTGGGGGCGAGGCACGGGTACCTTGGTGTGTGGTTCCTCAGAAGGCGAGACCGACAAATTCAAAGACTTCCACAAACATTTTCCGTACTTCGATCCAAACGAGAGCCAACACTGACATCAGTTACATTTCTCGAGAGCAGGACACTCCAGCTCAGGACCACCTCAACTTCGCCCTTACGGGACTCTCTCTTGCCGGTATTACCTCACCTGCCGAGCACTTGACATCGACTTGTGTCAGTTGGACATGTAATTCCAGCATAGTATTCTCTTTGCATTTCCCATTTCCGATATACCTAGAAGTGTCGAGGGCCTGGTCGCCTCAAAAATCATCACGTCATTTTTTTACGTGCATCACAGTAGAGAGGTGCCATCGCCGAGATGAACCGTAGTGCAGGAATGTTTACGAAAGGTGGAAGATTGGGTTCGCGACGTCATTCAAGGGTTAGGGTATATATAGGGGGCAAATGTAGGTATGGAAGTGATGGACCCGAAACAACTGTTTGAACATCAGCAATAACATGGAACTATGTGCAAGAAGAGGGCAACGGTTGAGTTTTAAGAGAGTGAATCTGTTCAATTTGAGTTTAAATGATACGGAAAAGCTGGGCTCCAAGGTATGACTTCGCAGTGTCCCAGCAGTGGGTGAGCTAATCAACGATGTAATCCATCGGATTTTGCCCACTTGCAACTGTGACCTTCTGCTTCTCTTCTGACCCTCAAAATTCTCCATGTTTGCGCTAATGTTCTCTCTGTTGTTTCCCAAATCCCATGATTACCTGTAGGTATTCTCAAATACTGAGCTCGTAGCTCACCGCCCTGCATTGTTCCCATATTCCGAAGACCGAAGCCCAATAACCCACTCGTCAACTTCTAGTCACACCATCCTCCATACCAGCTTCCTATATTGATCCAAGCCCACAGCGGCTTCATGTCTTCCTGTTGATCGAACTCCGTTGATGCTCCCATTGATGCTTTCCCTCCCAGAATTCCCTCAAAAACTACCCCTCCTCCTCCTCTTCCCTCCCTCCCTCAGATACCTCTCCCTCTCAACACCTCCCAACTTCAAACTGACCAGAAAAACCATATAATTAGTGGCCACCTTCACAAAATCCTCCAAGCGCATCTCTCCCCAATCCCTCCTCAAACTTCCGTCCAACACCATCCTTCCCACCACATCCTGCCACCTCCTCTCATGCCTTGCAGCCCTGGCAGCCGCCTTGATCGCCTCCGTCGGGTATCCGTTCCGGCGCAAGGGATCGACTTCGATGTCAATGAATTCGTTCTCGAAGATGTGTTCCAAGCCATGGAAGTAATGGCGGAGTTTGTAGAGCGCCAGGGGCTGTTCGGAAACGGGGGAGATGAAGAAGTGGCGGGTGAGTTGGCGCATGTAGTCGACTTGGATGCGGTCGAGGGTTGCGATTGTGGTTTCCGGGCGGGTGTAGGTATGGCGGCCCTGGTAAATGATGCAGAGGCGGTCGAAGAGAGGGGTGATGATGGACTCGAGAGTCGCTTGAACTCCTGTTGAAGAAAAAAGGGAAGGTTAGAAAGCTGAGAGAAAGGTGGTCAAGTCCAGCTTTGGAACTCGAGGCTTGAGAACAAAGTGAGGAATGGGTGATTGTTCGCTTGAACAAACTGACTTACTCTCTTTGGACCTGTGCACCTCCGGCGGGTAGATGAACCTACTCGGACGGGGACGTTGAGGTGTCTGAGGCGGAGTCAAGGACATCTTGTCCAGATCCTTCTTCTTCTTCTCTGCAAAGAAACCGGGAAGAAACTTTGAAAGCGACCACCAGCAGCCCAAGCACACAACAAGCCAGAAAAGTGCCCAGAACTTTCTGTCCATGAAGACGCCAGAAGCGACGTAAGAAGAGCGCAGAAGGCCGCCAGCGCCAGGGGATGGTGCGGTTGAGAATATCTTTGACGAAAGACAAGGCGGCTGAGTTGGCGGAGAAGGAGCCCAGGTTCAAGAGGAGAAAGAAAGGCCGAGTTCGAGGACGGAAAGTGTACTGGGCGAAGGAAGTTGCTGTGAATGCCGACGGGAATAGCTGGTGCGTGGGTGGTGGTCGCAGAAGCGCTTGCATCGAGCTAGTTGTCGGCCTCGAGAAGGGTGCTCGAGGGGGAAGAGAGCCAAACATGATGTAAAAATGACGAGGCTTTTATGCTTCAAAGACGGTCCAGAATATCGTTTGTCGAGTGGTGGATGCCTATTCAGACACAATCGGCGCATTCCTATTCTGTTGGTATTGTGATCGGATGGTGATAAGTCGAGGGACGAAGCAACGGTTGTCAGCAAAAGTTTATATTTTTACAATAGGATGAACAGCGAACAATAGGATGAACAGTGACACAGTACGGAACCTGAAAATCAACTGCAGTGAAGGGCAGGATCGCGTGATACTAAACCTGTATGTAAGTTCAGATGACAATACTTGTGATCATCGAACACTTTGGTAGACCAAGGTTCCTGTTGTGGTCTGGAGGTGAAGTCCGCTTCCAACAATCCAACTGAAAAGTGAGAAGACTTGGGATGAGGAAGACAGACTTTGAAGTCCGTTTGGCGCCCGAAGAAAGCACGAGGATATCATCGAGAACAATCTGAGAACTTAGTCAAAAGCATGCTAGTGCCCGAGGAAGAATCAAGCCGCAGTTCCCACTGGCGATCACCTCACTCGCGACTGGCTGTGAGCAAGCCGCAATACGCTCGCTGGCAGCTTTGGTCCAGGAGCTGCATCGTGAGGAAGTGCGGGCCACAAAGAGCAGAGACCAAGGTAGATCGTAAAGAACATGACCTCCAGAAGTTGGGTGATTGCGCGGCAAAGTACGGACTTCCGTTTGATTCAGGAGAAACGGAATATTGAGATGGTTCTGGACGAGATTTGGACCTTTGAGGAATGAGACGAAAGTCTGGGGAAAGATTGAGCGCGTGGGAGCAAACGAAGCCAACATATGGGGGGTATAAGTCAGATCTAACGGATCGATTAGTGAGGAGCGGATCGTAAGAAGAAGATAAAGGACAAAACACGGCATGACCAACGTGTGAATCGAATCTCAAAACGACAGTTCGTAGACATTGAGCTCGGGAACGAGTACTGAGACCAGGAAACCGAGAAGCCCGAGAGGAGAAACCTTGAGCAGAACAAAAAGGCACGGTGTGAAGGAAGGTAAAAGAAATGATGCAAGAAAAGAAGGAAGACACAAATCGGGTACGAATAGAAACAAGATGGTGCTTGAGACAAGTTGAGGTTCTGAAGGGGGAGAAATTGGACGAAAGCGAACGAAATGATGAAACGTTGAAAAGGGCGAATTTATCATCGGCCCACTCGGTCTCTGCAGAAAGGGTTGAGCCCTAAAGCCTCGAGTCTTGCTCAAAGGAAGTCGCGAAGGGTGCGCCCAAGATTGGAGGAGAGGTGTCGTGGCACTGAAGCGAGGAAGGTGCAAGTCTGGGGTTATTCCCCCGCCAAGACCCTGATCGGAACAAAACGCCACTGCAAGAATGACACCCACGATACCCTGTCCGGCAATCACCACCATCTTGCAATTCCAGTGCAGACAAATTGCAATGACCGCTTCCCAAGAACTTCTGTTTTAGCGGACTTGAGCGGTCACCTTCCTGGCTGCTTACCGAATGCTGGTCTCGTCTGCTCCAGTCAGTGCCGGCCCACTCGAGCCACTCCCACGGAACCAAATCCGACCATGACACTCGCGGGTAAAATGGAAAATGCCATACTTGACACCCATTTAGGCAGTGTCATTTCACCAATCATCTTCCATCGTTCATATTATCCCCAGAGCACTATAGCATCAAAGGCATGATATATGACTTTCAGTTAGAGACCTGATGGCTGTGACTGGACGTGATGACAAGAGTGTCTTGGACACGTTTCCCTTCCGCACCATGGGCATGTGAAAAGACTCAAGAACACCACTAACCCACGATCTCCGACTTTACTCCAACTCGGAGCTTCCCATATTGTCATAACCACAAGCAATCACAATGACTTGGCTCACCCGCACCCTCCTCCTCTTGGGCCTGCTCGCCCAGCTCCCGCTTCTCACTCTCGCAAAGACTACCCACAAAGACAAGCCCGCTGCCGCACCGCCCATCGCCGGTTCCAAAGAAGAAGACCTCGCCTACGAACAAATCCACAAATCCCAAATCATCTACACCTCCAACACCACCTCCCCCTCCCCCGATCCCAACACCCCCCCAACCTCCGGCTGGTGGTCCTCCCAAATCTGCTCCCAACAAACCTACTGCATCTACACCAACCTTGCTCTAGGCCACGGGCGAGGCATCGTGTTGCTCACCAAATTCGCCGACTTCCAAAAGATTGAGAGGCTGGATCAGCATCTTGATAAAGCCGAGGATCGGATCGAGCAGTGGTCCTTCAGTACCACCACCACGACCGCCGCTGCCACCTCTGGAACAGCGGGAGGAGCAACGGGAGCAGAAGAGGGAGAAGAAGGGAAGGAAAAAGTCAACAAGCAAACTAAACCCTTCGAAGAGAGTTATATCCTTGACAAGGGCCCCGGGTTGACAGCTACTGTGCAGTTGAGGAGGGGCAAACCGTTGATGCAAGCGGCGCCGGTACTGGTGGTTCACAAGGACTTCTTCGCCGACATCTGGCGCAAGTCCGAGCGTGCCAAAATGCTAGAGAAAGCCGTTTCTTTCCTCCCGCCTGCGACTCGGGAAGCCTTCGACAGACAACGCACCCTCTCCCTCTCCCTCTCCCTTGCCCCGGGTCCGGGTCCCGGTCCAGACGGGAAGGAAACAGGAACAGGAACAGGAACTGGCACAAAAAGATCAATCGAGCAAATCCTCCTCGCCTCCCCCTTCGAGATCGACCTCGGTTCCAACTCTTACACCCCCCTCGGCTCCAACTCCCACCACCCCCTTGACAGCAGCGATCACTCAAAGCACTACATCAACTACCCCTCCCTCTCCCTCTTCACGCACTCCTGCCGGCCCAACATCGCTTTCCACATCGACAGCAACTTAGCTCTGCGCACCACCGTTGCTCGAAAAGTTAGCCCAGGGGAGGAGTTGAGCATCGCCTACATCGATCCTTTGGGCCCACGCAAGGAACGGCAGGAGTGGGTTGGGAGGTACCGCCCCCATCCTTCTTCTCACCCCCCTGAGACCGGATGTCCATGTCCTGCTTGCTCAGGCCATAACTACCCCTCTATTCTATCGAAGCAACACGGTCACCCACATACTTCTTCTCCCGCAAAAGAGCTGGCCAAATCTGATGCTCGACTCGCTAAACTAGAAAATATCCGGTCCGAGTTACGCAAGGGCCATGAATCCCACTCCAAAGTAACGCCGGAGATGATTGAGAAGTTTTTGAGACTACATGTGGAAGAAGGACTAGAAACCAAAATGGCGGAGGCGTACGAGTTGGCGGCGACCAACTATAATTATCTTGGAGAGGATGACAGGAAAGCAAAGAAGTATGCGGATTTGGCGGTGCAGGCGGCGAGGATCGAGTACGGACGGGATGCGAACGATGTGATTGCTATGAGGATCATGGCGGGGGATGTGAGGGGTCATTGGAGTTATCAGTACAAGGTTAAGAGGATGGGGGGGTGAGTGATGGACGATTGAGGGATACCAGGATAAGTTTTGGTTGTTTGAAGAAGAGGAGAAGACGAGGAAGGACGAACAATGGTTCCTATGTTAATGAGATAGCGTGACTGTGGGGAATTATGGTACGAGTCTAAGAAGAAGAAGCTCTTCGAGATCTCACCAGCTGCTCACGCACCCGCCTTCTTCTCCCTATTGACATCCTCCCTCCAAACCTCCCTATCAAACCGCAACACACTCTCCAACAACACCTGCGCCCCCCTCACACAGTCCTCCTCGCTCGTAAACTCCTCCGGATGATGGCTCAACCCGCCCTTACTCGGCACAAAGATCATGCTCGTCGGACACCTCTTGGCCGTGTACACCGAATCGTGACCCGCTCCACTGACCATATGACTGTTCACCAGTCCCAAGACCTGGTTTACATTATCCCCGCCGGTTCCGGTTTCGGCTCCGAGAACAGAAAGAGCCGACTCCTTCACCGCCTTGATACACCCCTCATCAAAGTCCCGGGCGACGGAATCCGTGTCCTTCTGCCAGGTGACGGTGCATGGCAGCAAGCTACCAAAGTCCGGCTTCTTGGCGATGAACTCGAACTTCCTGCGTAATCTTCTCTCAAACTCGACGAGTGTGTGGTCCGAGGGCGAGCGAATGTCAAGGGAGAATTTGACCCTACCGGGAATGGTGTTGACGCTCCCCGGGAAGACTTGGTAGACGCCGACGGAGACGAGGATGCCCTTTATCTCGCCTCTGTAGCGGGCGTAACGGATCATGGAGTTGGCGACCATGAGAGCGTCGGCGCGCTGAGCATAAGGGGTAGTTCCTGTATGAGCCTCTGTGATGATGGAAGTCAGTTAGTCGAGCCCTACCACCGCATCTCATTGCACGGGATCATCACTCACCTTTCCCAACAACCTCAATCGTAAACCACTTGTACGCCTGACTCCCCCTCACCACACCCACCTTCTTCCCTTTCGCCTCCAATATCGGCCCCTGCTCAATATGCAGTTCAAAGTGCGCCGCCATCGGCATCTCCTCATGACTGCACCTCCTCTCCCCCAGATACCCAATCCTTTCCAACTCCTCCCTCATCGTCTTCCCTTCCCCAGCAACCTCCTTCAACGAATGCGCCCTCTCCACCGGGATCTCCCCCGCCCACACCCCGCTACTCACCATACTCACCGGAAACCGGGCTCCCTCCTCGTTAGTCCAGCACACCACGCCCACCGGCCTCCACGTCCTCACATTCTGTTCCTTCAAAACCCGCAACGCTTCCAGTCCCGCCATCACCCCCAGCACACCATCATACCTCCCTCCCCTCGGCTGGGTATCGAGATGACTACCCATCATCACGGGCGGCAGCCTCTTTCCTCCTTCAGTTGTCTTTCCGTCGGAAACACCATCCCTAATAGCCCAAATATTACCCATCTCATCCACCTCCACCTCACACCCCAACCCTCTCGCTTCCTTCACAAACCAGTCCCTCACTTCTTTGTCCGCATCCGTCAGGGCCAAGCGGTTCATGCCCGTGTCGTTTTCCCCGGGACCCCAGCGGTGGGCGGCGCCGAACTGGGAGCATGTCTCGTGGATGTTTCGGGACAGCTGGTTGTGGGATTTGAGGAAGGTGGAGAGGAAGGAGATGTCTGAGTTGGAGGCTGGTGTATATGCAGATGCGGATCCTGGGACGGCGTCGGGGGGAGGGGTGTAGTTGTTGTAGTCGATTGTTGTTGACTTTGACTTTGGGGGGCGGCCGCGTCTTCTGGGTGGGACGTCTGTCTTTTCAAAGACAGGCGTGGTGGTTGTTTTTGGTGATTGTTGTGGTTCATCTTCACCGGCGGGGGTGGTGGTGGTGGTGGTGTTTTGAAGTCGGGAGGAAAGCGACAAGAACCGGTGATGTTGACAGCTTGTCACTGCTAGTGCCGGGCGTGTGCCGAGTCCCCGCGTGGCCAAGCGTTTGACTGATGGGCGCATGATCTGTGGTATCATGACTGCCTTGAAGCGTTACCGAAGTCGAAACAACTTAAACCGGATTGGCGATGATGTGTTTTAGAACTCAAGGAATTGAGTGTCTGGAAGGATTGAACGTGAATTTGGCTCGCGACAAGGACAAATCGGCGCCAGCATCTCGGCTGGCAATGGGAGAGTGGAGTGGACTACCTACCCTACTACCCCGCAGCAAAGCGGTTGATCAGGGCCCGGCTGTTCGGCTGTATGCCGTCCTGAGGGTGCCAATCAAGTCGAGGGCGGACTTCATGCATCACGAGGGGATAGAAAGGTTAGCCGATTGAGAAAAATTTGGGTAATATATCACGAAAGGAACAGGAGAATGGAATATGGAAAATGACGAAAGTTGAGATACAGAAGCAGCAGAAAGTGAGGCCCGGGCGCGGGACCGGAAATAAGATGTAGCCCTATCTCCTTCCCCGCAGCTTGGGTAAAAAAAGTGATAGCGGGATAACAGAGCAATAGCAAAACACACACCTGAGATGCAGCAAATGGAGGTACCACATCTGCACGTACCTATAAGTAAGGAGAACTAAGGAAATCGGAGATGCTGAACCACAATCGCACACCGTCCAAGTCGCAACTGTTGAAGGATAGTATAGTGTCGTTCAACCCTTCTTTTTAGACTCTCGTCGCCAGCGGGGTGGAGGGAGAAAAACACGAGTGGTACAGTGGTCTCGCTGGATGGAAATTTCGTTGGACGTCAAAAGGAGGGAATCCGGCGCTAACCAAAATGAAAAGAGATGAACTTTTCAAGAATGAAGAGCAAATTGCGAAGCGGTGGGAGACGATTTCCAGATATTATTGTCTCAGCAGAGCTCCTTCCAACATCATTCGGGGTGGGAAACTGGGCGTTGCTTCCTTCCTCCGTCATGTTCAACAGATCCCCGTCCTGTCGGAACTTCGGAATATGGCGATCACTGCATCGGTAATGCACTAACAGCATTTCGCCGAACACCCACCATCTCACGCTAGTAACATATCACTTAAAGCATTCCAAAATCGTCTTGAAAAGAACATGAATCATAAACATTAGGTATCATAACTATCGTAAAAGAACACCAACTTCCGCCACTGCACTTAGTACGCAATCATCGTGTTCAGACCATCCAACTCTCTGTCCCAATTCCTGTGCTGAGCAATAGCATAGAAGAACTCTCCCAAGAACCCAGCAGCGCCCTTGGCAATCTTGATCGCATCCTTGAAACTCTCAGCCTTGACCTGCTTGAGGGTAACAACACCATAACTTTCATTCACCTCCGTCTCGTTGCTGACGGTAACCTGAGGCAAAGCGATCGCCTTGGCAACAAGATCAACCGCCTCGCCGGTAGCACCAATGGCCTTGAGGTGACCAAACGCCTCACGGATCCAGTGCAGAGCACGGCCGTTCTTGGAGAGCGCCTCAACAGCCTTGGCGCCTCCGGGGATGAAGATGGCGTCAACCATGGTCGAGCGGAAACCCTCGAGGTGATGGTGGGGCTGGACGGTCGAGCCATTGGCGGCGGTGACCTTGGAGCGGCGGGGGCCGATAACAAGAGGGATGGCCAAGTTGGCAGAGATGGCGGCGTAGGCAGCGTCATAAGCGACGTTGTCGTAGCCATCGGCGATGATGATGGCAACACGACGGGACTTGATGGTCGGGGTCTCGGGAGGGAACTCGGTCTGGCTGAGATGAATGGTCTTCTTGCCGTGGTTGGGGTGGCCAGTGGTAGTGGGAGCCTCGCCGCCAACCATCTCGGCGACGGTCTGCGCGAGACCCATATCGATGTCGGCCAGACGCTGGACCATGCGGCCGTAGACAACGGGGTCCTCGCAGTGGTCGAGCTCGAAGCCCAACGCGTTGATGATGTGGTGCTTCTCGATCGGCGACATCGAGTTCCAGAAGAGCTGGGCCTGGCTGAAGTGATCCTTGAACTTGGAGCTCTTGGCACGGGCCTTGATACCAGCCACCTTCTCGGCGTACTCGAGGTAACCGCCCTCCTTGTGGGTGGCGGGAGGGCAGGCGTCGAAACGGTTGGGGTGGTAGTTGACGGTGCCGCGGGTAATGGTGTGGCGCATGGCACCGTCACGGTTGAAGTTCATGACGGGGCACACAGGGCGGTTGATGGGGAGCTCCTGGAAGTTGACACCAAGACGGGAGAGCTGGGTGTCGAAGTAGGAGAAGTTGCGGCCCTGGAGAAGAGGGTCGTCGGAGAAGCCAATGCCGGAAACGACGTGGCTGGTGCAGAAAGCGATCTGCTCGGTCTGGGGGAAGAACTCGTCGGGGTTGCGGTTAAGCTCCATCTCACCAATGTAGCGGACGGGGACGAGGTCCTCGGGCCAGATCTTGGTGGCATCGAGGATATCGAAGTCGAACTTGTGCTCGTCCTCCTCGGCAATGGCCTGGATACCAAACTTCCACTTGGGGTAGGCACCGTTCTCGATAGCCTCCCAAAGATCCTTGCGGTGGAAATCGGGGTCCTGACCACCCAGCTTGAGGGCCTCATCCCAAACGAGGGAGTGGACACCGAGCTCGGGAGTCCAGTGGAACTTGACAAAGTGACGCTTGCCCTGGGCGTTGATGAGAGTAAAGGTGTTGACACCGAAACCCTGCATCATACGGAAGGAACGGGGAATGGCGCGATCACTCATGGCCCACGTGAACATGTGAGTGGCCTCGGTGTGGTTGAACTGGAAATCCCAGAAGTTGTTGTGAGCAGACTGGGCCTGGGGTACCTCGTTGTGCGGCTCGGGCTTGCCAGCGTGGATGACATCGGGGAACTTGATGGCGTCCTGGATGAAGAAGACGGGGATATTGTTGCCGACAAGATCCCAGTTACCCTCCTCTGTGTAGAACTTGGTGGCGAAACCACGGACATCACGAACAGTGTCGGCACTGCCTCTGCTGCCGAGGACGGTAGAGAAGCGCACAAAGACGGGGGTCTCACGCGAGGTATCGGTAAGGACAGGGGCAAATGTGAGGTCGGAGGCGCTCTCGTAGACTCTGAACTTGCCAAAGGCACCGCTGCCACGGGCGTGGACTACTCGCTCTGGGATTCTCTCGTGGTCGAAGCGCATGATCTACAAGGAAAATGTTAGTAGGCGCATATGAAAGGATGGAATGCGACTAGACGTACCCTTTCACGAGCAAAGGGGTCCTCGAGGAGAGAAGGGCCAATCTTGTCCTCGCTGACGATCCTAAGCCAGTCGTCGGCCGAGGTCTGCTTGACACCATAGTCGGTGGTGAGGCGGGCATCCTTATCCCTGCCAGTCTCCTTGAACTCGTTCTTGAGATCCTCAATCTTTTTGCTGTCGGGGGCACTGGTGAGAGCCTCCTTGGCCATCTGGCCGGCCTGGCTGATGATATTGGACATTGTGGGAATCGACTGCTGGAGAATGTGTTCTGTTGGTGGTTCTGCTGCAGGATCTAGGGGAGGATAATGCAACGCCAGTCGTTGCATAAAGTTATTAGAGAATAAAGGAGGAGGATGGAGAGGAGAAGGAAGAGAGATGAACTGGAGAATTAGGATTGGAGAGAAAGTGTCTGTTTCTGAAGATGAAAGAGTGACTGCTTCCAGTGTTATGTATACACATCTATGTATGCATGACGTCAGAGAACAATGCTGTCAGTGCATTCCCCTCTCAAATCTCCCCATTTCTGCAAAAAGCACCACTGGAAAAGGCAACACGCGTGTATCAACGGCTTGCTTTCTCTACTTGGGGGCTTCTGGGCGCCAAGTACAATTCCTGGGGTTCATCCATTCCCATCCATCGCAGCTGTTCAAGATTGTGCCAGGAACGGACATGTGTCGGAGACTTCGGTCGGTAGTTTCACTTGTTCCTTGGTGTGTTTTCGGAAAGTGACCGAGATGATCGAGATCTCTGTCTTCACAGAGGAAGGAACATGGGAAAGGAGAAGAGGTGGGGCGAAGTGTTCGGAAAGGGAATGGCAAAGTTGGTGATGTCATTGTTAAGAGATCAAGTGGGGTCAAACATCTACAATTGGATGTCCAATCACTGCTATTCTGATTATTGAAACCGGCAGTTGCCAGGGACGAACCAGACATCTTAACGCAGGGGATAGTTCGCACGTAGCTCGCCGTCCCAAATACCGCTTTTTCTCACTCGATTTGGTTTTGCTCAAATAGGTATAACGCCGGGGATAAGTAGCTTCAACCAATCTTGTCGTGAGCTGATGCGGGTCGCCAGGGTTTCTTAGGACCGATGCACCTTTGAGTAAAACCAAATCGAATGAGTCGATACGGTAGTGCACAATCGCGGTTCGTGGAGTTGTTGATCTTCCGGAGATTTGTCTCCGTCTTCACAGAGGCCCCATGTCGTATTGTGAGGTTGGATGGCTTATTATATCGGTCGCTAACGACAGAGGGTGTGACGGCACATACAAACCTGTTAGCGCAGTCACCCTTATCTTATCGTGTCTCATCCACACCACCTCCAGGTCCGGCATGTCTCGGGTGGTCATAGCTCCTTGCGAGCTCCAGGCAGGCGACGCGAACTTTGTGACGTGACGGGAGCTTCAAGTTCTCTTTTTGACCTTTGCAACACTCGCTGTCCGCTGCATACCGTCACCCATTTGCTCCTCCGTCCATCAATCAGAAACAATACCCTGTTCGGCTTCTTTTCATCTTTTCTGGGAATTCAGTTCCTCAACGACAAGCAGACCGATACGCGAAAAAAGATGCGGACTCGAGGCCAATTCATCGCCCTCACCACCTTCATTTACACAGTAGTGCGATCGACCTCCGGAGCGGCCCGTATCACAGCCCCCGCCAACACAGCCGAAGCGGCATGGAAGCCATTGTGAGTGCTCACCCACCACCATGTCAATTCTTACCTGTCGACTCGGATACTCGATTCTTTTCCCATTGAACTATGGTTATCGGGAATTTTAAAAAGCCCAACAACTTCAATCACACACAACATGCCCATATTATGGGGCTTGCCTGGTGGCTATCGGCTGCACAAACCGTCGGGTCCGGTCGCTGGCTGTGGCTGTTCGTCTTGTTAAGGGAGTAGGTTGGTGCGTGCCCTGTTGGGGGATGCTCCAGAACTTCAAGCTCTCAAGAGCTACGATATCTTTTCCGCCGTCTTCGACAATCATTTTGCAACTTCTCAATCTTTGTCCGTATTTCATTGTTGGTGTGGTCTGGCCGATGCAGTTGGTACTTTTGTCTTCGAGCTAACAGAGCTCAGCCTCAAGCTGAGGTGCTGTAGCTACAGTACAGCAGGCTTCCATCTGTCAACACCAACCTGAAGCCTCCCACATGAAAGTCAAGCCCCAGGCCTAGAACATCAACACCACCTTTCCATACTTCTCTCCCCTTCCATCTTTTTGATTCAGCTGACCGTTGAGACAGCCGCACCCGAAATGCCGTACTCACTGGCAGACTAGAGGGCGTTTTTCAGTTCTTTGATGGCCGAGGATGTCAACATCACAAGTCATCAGACCACAGCCATCAGAGGCTCCTCTACATCTCCATCCCTGCAGCCTTAACAAAACGTCGCCAAGGTTCCGTCGTCTTCCAAGTCCCCTTACCCTGCGACAGACGACTTGTTCATTTTCCTTTTCTCTCTTTCGACCTTGCTCGGCCTCAGACCTCGGCCTTACGACTATCTAGAAGTCTAGACCCTCAGCTGTTTCATATCGTCCAACTTCCTTACCCGCGCGTCTACCCATACCGTGGCTTTGATCCTTCGACCTAGCCGCAGAGAAGTCCCCAAGGTGCATCTCAACCGCTTAGAACGGGAGGACATCCAATTTGCCCAAGGCAGCCTGGCGACCAGATATCCACTCGACAAAGGGTATTAAAGCCACATCTGCCTGCGGGTGGCTTGAGATTATGGACGGGCTACATGTGAGGTTGCGGCACAGAGAAAAGTCTTGATGTCGCAACCCGCATCCGGAGGAGCAAGTGTGCCTCTTTTTATGTTGGTTGGTGCCTCTTGGATGCCTCACTGAACGGTGGCCTCCCAAGCGCCTTTTGATATCCCAAGAGATGATGATGGACATAAATCGAGTTCATGTCTTCACACGCCCAAGACAAAAAATGTCATAAGGCAACCATTCACCCATCCTCGCCATCTCATGCAAGTCGACCCACAATCGAGGTTTGCCCATTCCTTGTCCGACACCTATCATTCGCAGACACATGGACGCTACTGCATGGTGGCTCACTGGTTGATGTCCTGCATGTTATCGTCCACTTCCCTGTCGTCAACCCGCCACTCCGCGACGTTATAGAGGCAACAATACGCCATACTGTACCCTCACTGCCCTGTTATACTTTGTGTTGGTACCCAGAAAGCCAGACCAATAGGAGAGCCGTCGCAAACAACAAGCACACATTTTATAACAAGCGGAACCCCCGACATCTCTTGCTCGCTGACCCGGATCCAAGGCTTGGCCGGATCAACCCCACTCCGCTTGTCCCGCATCGCGCCAGTCATCCAACAAACCCAACTCACTCTCTTCCATTTGACACCCGACTCCGGCACCTCATCCCGGTCAGACACCGAAGCCCAAGGCATCGACAACTCAGAGCGACAATACTCGTGCTGCAATTACACCATACCTACGGACTCCTCCGATATGAGTCGACCCTCAACTAACAGGCAGTCGACGACTGAGAGTCTGCGCCGCGGCAGACGCCCACCGATCTGCCGCGTACCTCAGTGCAATGGCACAGCACAACCCATTGCAGGGGCCTTTGATGACCAGATACTTCTCTCACTCTACTGTAAACGACGTATGTGAACTATCTTGGCCAACATCTCATACTGAAAAGCCCTGGCTAACAAGCGCCCATGTATAGACACATGCCAATGGGCGCATCCACCCTACGATAGGAGCTGTTGCCCCGACGCTGTAGAGCCAGGACAGGACTTCTGTGACAAACGTAGGACCACCACCGCACCCGTTCCGTTGCCATCGTGATCTTGGCTGACTGTTCCCAGACCAAAAACTTCTATCTTGCGCATGCACTACGCAACCGTGTCTGCAGAAAAGAGAATATGAAGAAGTTGTTGACAGTGTTGACCCAACGGCCCCTTGGTTTTGTTCTGCTCATCGCTGCGGCCATGAGGGGTGCGGTAAAGAGGGTACCGGTAGTGATCAACATAATCGGCGATGCGACAAGCACAAGCGATGCGAAGTGCCAGACTGCATGTCACCACCAGACGTTCAAAACGACAGTTTATACTGCAAGCAACATACTTGCAGAAGCGCCCACTGTCCCAACGTCGCCAAGAAAAACAACCTCTGCACGGAGCATCAGCGATGTGATCGCGAAGGGTGTCACAAACCTCGATATTGGCCCGACACTGGACTCGATGATCTGGATGCACCACCATTGTGTGAAACACACTTCAAGCAGAAAGCTCGATGTGCGAACCCAGATTGCAGACGACCGAAGGAAAATGGAAAGGGCCGGTACTGTTCCGAGCATGAGTGTAAGGCTGGAGAGTGCCCAGAGGAGAGAGGCAGCTCTGGAAGTCCTTACTGCCACAAGCGTAAGACATCCTACTAACTAAGTGTCATGAGCGTCGGCTAACCAAACTGATAGATCGCTGCAGGAAGGATGGCTGTCCTAACCCTCTCGTCAATGGCTCAGGTACCGGTATTAGCCCTTTCTGCCCGAAACATACCTGCAAGGTCCCATCATGTCAACGAAGCACCGCAACGGCCAATTCCTCTCATTGCGAAGGTCACACCTGCAGCAAACCAGACTGCACCAATTTCGCCGACACCTCCGCCAGCTCTACAACCTCCGGGAAGCCCTCTCCTCCTCTCTGCAAGCTACACAAATGCAAGTTTGCATCCTGTCCCGAAGAAGCGACGCCCATCTCCGAAACCACAGCAGGCTACTGCCTCGCCAAGCACGGATGTATCGAGACCGACTGCCAGAAAGGCCGAATATACGATGATCAAGGAACACCCTTCGAGCGATGCGCCGATCATGAACGGCAACGGTGGAAAGACGCGGGGAGGAGAGATGCTGAGGAGGCGAGGGAGGCGGAGGATGCCGCCAGGAAGAAAACCGAGTTGAAGAAGGACAGGCAACACAATGAAGAGAAGGATGCATTGAAAAACGAGATCAGGCAGTTGAGAGATATAATACATGGACCAGAAGGTGTTGAGACTTTCAGGCAAGAGCTGGAGGATTTAAGGATGGAGACCGCACGATTACGAGCAGAGAACGAGGGGCTAGGACGGGAGAATAAGGGGCTACGAGGAGCCCATGACGCGCATCAAGCGCGGTTGCGCAAAGCACGAAGACCCTCAATGGCAGCTACCAGTCCCGGGTTCTACCATGACGGCTTTCCAGGTACAGCTCCCGGACCAGGAGGATATCCCCCGTTCGGGCCACCGGACGGCCATTCGTTCCCAGGACCGGGCCCCATGCCGATTCCCGGGATGAATGGTAGCAGACTAGGCAGAGAATCTCCCACCGGCCGCAGCTTCCGTGGCAGTAGTGCTTGGGACACATCCCGGGACTCTCTCCTCTCACAGCAGCACGATGATCACGAGTACCCCTACTACTCCGAAGAAGACAGAGGCGGAACACCAACAGACATCTCGTTCGAACACAGCAGCGAGCATGATCCCTCCCAACAACCTCAACGGGGTCGCATCCGTGACGTCCCCATGGACTGGCGGGAGCCGCCTACACCCGGGCGCGAGCCGCCTACACCCGGGCGCGAGCCGCGTGGTAGAGAGGCTAGAGAGCTGAGGGATAAGTCAAGAGGTAGGGTCAGAGGCGGTACCACTGAGACCATCAAGGACGCAGGAGCAATAGCAGGAAGTCCAAGGGATAAGAGCAAGCCGAGGCGGACGAAGAGCAAACATCGGGGGACAACCGGGGGGTATGGGGCTTATGATGCTATGAGGAGACGGAGCGGTGCGGGTTTAAGCCACCAGTGGCAAGGAGGGGATGCCACGCAAGCACCGCCGTTGTCATCAAGAAGATCAAAGACCTTCGGAACGGGGAAGCCGAGGCCTGTTAGTATGGCGGGGAGTGTACCTGATGCATTGTATGGTGGAGGAGGATATGGTGGACATCCTGCCCCTGGACATATGGGGGGGTATTGGGGGCAGAGGGGACATGGGGAGTACTATGATAGTGAGGAATGAGATAGGAGCTGAGGACAACGCCCGGTAGATTGGATAGAATACCGTAGTGGAAAAATGCTGGAGGGTACAAGTCTTGGAGAGCTTGCCAAGCGCTCCAAGTCTTGCCGCAATCCCAAGTCTTGTTGACTTCTTACATATAACCCTAACCCTTGGCTTCTTGAATAATAGGCTCACACCCCGACTTAGCATTGTACTTATTACGGGGCAGAGGCATAGTTAGGGGTAGGGTAAGATATGTGTTGTTGTGCGGAGGAGGGGAAAGGAGGTATATATAGAGGGCTGGCTATATAGGCGAGAGTTTTAGAGCTAGCCCGAGGTTACGTATTTATATATGTAACCGGATAGTATAGTTCTAAATTATACCGAAGTATTTTAGTATATCGTAATAATAATACTTAGTATTAGGTAGGTTATAGGTAGGATAACTTTATAATATTATCCCCCCCTTCCGTTTATTTAGCGAAGAAAAAATTTAATTATATATAGGTATTAGTATTATTATTCCCCCTTTTCTAAACGTTTAATAATTTTTTTAAAATCTATACTATTGCGTTTATAAAGCCCTCCTCTTTATATTATAATAGGGTAGCGGTAGTAGTAATTTCGGCCGGTTACTATAAACGGAATAAATAGTATTAAGGAGGCTCGGGGGCGGGGCGGCGGCGTAGTTTGGGGGCGGGATAGCGCTATAGGGGTTCGGGACTATCCGAATCCGAATCCGAATCCGTTTCTAATTCGGTAGGGTCCACTTATAGCCAATAATTAAATTAGGAGTAGACTTCTAATAGTATAAAGGCTTAAGGGTAATCGTAATAGAACTTTAAAATCCTTTCCTCGTAATCGATAATATTATTTTTAAATTCTTATATAAAGGGGTAATCTCCCTTCTATTTAATTTAATAATATTAATAGCGGTTCTTACCGAATTAAATATAATCGATTAAGCATTTAAACTCCTATTCGACAACGTCTATATTATTATCCGTACGTACTATAATATAACTATTATTTATAATAATATTTAAAGAAACGTCTTAGCTAAGGAAGCTTCGACTAATTTAATATTAAACTATAGAGACGTAAAATATTAATAAATATTTTATATTAGTTGGGAGGTCGAAGTAAATTCGGTAAGAATTAGCCTTAATAATATAGAAGGGGCCCTCCTAGTAGGGGGAAAATTTTTAATAAAAGCGGTTATTTATAAAATTAATAACGTCGAAGAGGACTAAATCGTCTACTTAATATTTATTTAAATTTATACGGTGCTTATTAGTATTAACTTCGTATTATTCCTAAATATAATAGGTCTATCGGGAAACAAAGTCCTAAATCTTTTAAAAACGGTCGGCGAATTCGGTAACCTTATAATATTCTTTTAACTAAATAAAAGAAAGGTTAGGGGGCGGCGAGGAACGAAGCTCGGTACCTATACGAGAGTAATAATTATAATTAATAAAGAATAAAGAAACGTTAATAGAAGAAGAGATAATATTATTACCTAAGAATTCTATAAGTAATAACTACTTTATTTAGTCTATTTATACCTAATTAATATAGAAGTATAAAAATTATTGTATATATTTGTATTAATATGTTTGGTTTGGGCGTTAATTTAAAGGTAGAAAGTAGAATTAAATTTATGTATAATAGAGAGGCGGTTATAAAAGGTAATTTAAAAACGGAAAATAAATTAGGAGCCTTTATTGGATGTAATAGTATTAGATAGGCCGTATAAAGAGTAAATATAATTAATAAAATAATTAGCGAATTCCTCTACTTTAAAAGTAATATAAAGAATATAATACTATATCTTTATTAACCGGTCTATAATAATAGTAATATAATAAAAGGTTTGCCCAAAGTATTTATTAGGCGGTAGCGGAATAATATAATTAATTAAAATATCCTTTTATAGGGTTAAAGAAATAGTAGTAGGTTTAAAGAAACTTATAGAATTATATTTAAAAAACTTTATTTTCGTATATAAGAAGTATCTTTTATAGAAGAGATAAATATTATAATATATACCCTTTTAAAAGAATTCGCAAGCGAATAAATCGTATATAATATCTCTACCCGGGTACCCTACATTAAACGAATTATACTACCAACTAATTAATTAAAATTAAAGTTCCTTATCCTCGGGGTCGATAATAACGTAATCGCGCTACTTCGCTATTCTATTAAAGAAGATATAATACTTAAAAAAGGTATAGTTAAAAATTTTACAAATTAATAATAATTAATAACGAAGGGACTTATTTAATAAGTAAATTATAAACTTTTATAGAAATAAAGAAGTTTTATAACTAATATAAATAAAATTATTAATTAATTAGTTATCGAAATTATTAAGGCCGAAGAAACGTAGGTTAAAAATAGCCGTAGGATTATTAATTTTAAAATAACCTTCTTCGAACTAAGAAGGGTCGAAGAATTATTTCTAATAGGTAGCGAAATAATTATTTTCTATACCCGTAGGGCAATCGTTAAATTTATAATTAAAAGCGTTTAAGCGAAGGTTCTAAGGGTTAAGAATATAGCGGATTAGGAAATTAAATTATAAGAAGAATTAGGACTAGCGTATATACTATTAAATAAATTATTTATTCGTTATAAAAGTAATAAAATTCTTATGGTCGCTAAGGATTTTAAAAGGGATTTAAGCGCCTTCGAATTTAGGGCGCTACTCCTCGAAGGCTTTAATAATAACGAAGAACTCCTTATTATAAATATTATAATTATATTCTTATACGTTATACTTAGCCGAAAAGTAAACGATAAGGTATAAAATACTTTCGTCGTCGTATTAAAAGAATATACCGCCTACAGCCTAATTTAAAGTATCTATTTCTACTACGGTCTTTTTAATCTAATTATAAATTTTAAAGACGGGGCCGCTTATAAAACCCTATTTAAAAGAGTTAAATACAATTTAATAGCGGTCGGTTTAAATCTATAGTGCGTCTTTTATAATTAATTCGTAGAGGGGAGCTATAATTAAAGAGAAAGAATATATAAACCGATAGTAGAAGTTTACGAAGCCGAAGAAAAATTATAGGGATTTTTTAAATTTTAAAACCTACTATTTAATAATTGCCTTAACTTTCTCTAAATCTATTTTAATACCGTTTAACGTAATTATAAGCCTTAAATATTTAGTACGTTTAATATAGAATTCGTATTTATTAATATTTATATTAAGGCCCGCCTTTATTAATTAATCGAAAATATTATTAATATAGCGTTTATAATCCTATTTATTATCTAAATAAATAAGGATATTATTAAAGTAAGTAATAGTATAAATATTAAATATATTATAAAAAATATTATTAATATAGTTTTAGAAGGCGCCGGGGGCGCCCTAAAGGCCGAAGGGGACGACGAAACTTTCGAAGAGACTAAAGTGGGTAATAAAAGTAATAAATTATTCATAACCTTCCTTTATATAAATATACTTAAAAGTAATAATAATATTAAATTTAATAAAAATCTTAATATAATAAATAGCGTCGAATATTTCCTTAATTAAAGGAAAGGGGTAGTGAAATTTAAATATAATATTATTAATACTATAATAATCGATATAAATACGGACTCCGCCTCCTAATTTCTTAATAAGGAGGACCGGGGAGGAGGTTTAGGATTAAAAAGGCCGAATAAACTTCTTTTAGAAATTATTATCGATTTATTATTTAATAATATTAAATTCCTCCGGGTTAAAAACGCGGCTACGTATTACGGGCGCTTCTATTCCGGATTTAAATTTAATTTTAAAATTATAAATATAATTAGAGGGGAATATTTTAATTATAGTTTAGCGGAAGGTATTCGTATAATACTAGTATTAATTAAGGAATTTAGTCCAAATTTAGTCGTCGGTTTTATAGGGCTTATCCGCCTTCTTATAGAAAATATTAATATTTTTAAAAATAATTTTATTAAGGGCGATACTATTAATTATAAAATATTCGTTAATAATCCCCTCGTATTTAATAAAATCCCTATTTATATTATTAAAAAGGATAGAATTTAAAATTCGGGTAGTATAAAAGGCTACCTCTATACCCTAGCTCGCGAGGGCATCGATCTATAAATAGAAATTAGAGCCGAAGAGTTTCTTATATTATTAGCCGTAACCGAGGAGGATTTATTCGATAATTTAAATTATTAATTCGTTATTAAAAATAGAAAGCTTTAATTTATTAAAACTATCCTCCATTTATTCTTTATTATATATACGTCTAATATTTTCCTCTATATTAGCTTAAATTATTCGGATAATTTAAAACTTAAAATAGTTAGCGAATTCGAAAAAATTAGGCGTTAAAAACTCTTTAATATCTTCGGGGTCGATAGGGCTATAAAGAAAGGAAGGAAGGCGAGGGGGAGCGAAGGAGGCTATCGAAAATATAAACACTTAACCTAAACCTATAAAGGTACAATTAATAGGTTTAAGGCTAAACTAATTAGTAATTTATTTAAAACGGTAGCGAAAAATTTATTAAATTAAAGAGGTTAGGGAGGCGTAATATAGTACTATAAAGGCTAAATTAGGGTCTATAATTAAAATCGGGGAAGGGTTTATATTTAGGGCTAAAAGAGCGGGCTCTATATTTAGGAGGGGCTCTATAAAAATAGTATTCCCTTAGGCGGAGCTAGGTTATTGCCTAAGGGAGACAGTGAAACGCCTATTATTCCTTCCACCTTTTTTTTCCCTTTTTTTTTCTTCCTTTCTCTTTTTTTTTTTTTTTTTTTCTTTTTTTTTTTTAAAAAAAAAGAAGAATCAGAATCTTAAAGACTCATTCGTCAAATTTTTCTTAAATAAAAATTCCTCTTCAACCAAAGGCCGGATTAACTTTTAGCCGGGTGCAAAATGTCCGCCGTTTTTTTCTGCACATTTTGATACCCTGTATCATCTTTAGGGTTAGGGTTATTGGTTATTGAAAAGACGGTGTCATTTTGGAGATTTGGTTCTTATCGCTTCCTTTCCTTATCGCTTCCAATTGCTAATCATTTTTAGGGTTAGGGGTTTTGGTCATTGAAAAGACTTGGTCATTTTTAGGGACTTGGTCATTTGGGGACTTGGTCATTTTGGAGATTTGGTTCTTATCGCTTCCAATTCCTTATCGCGACGGAGCCACGGTCGCATTCATTTGGGGACTCGGTCATTTGGAACGACGGTCGCATTTCGATAAAAACCACTCTTTTTGACTTTTCTCAACAACCAGACTACTGCACAGGCTGCACAAAGTACCAAAATGACCGCAAAATTAAGGCGAACATTCTACACTTGGTTGCACTTTGATGCATCCCTTGGTTGAGGAGGAATTTCAACTGCAATGTCGTTTCGTGGGAAATCCAGCACTGTTTGCGATAGTTATTGAGACTGTGTCCTGATGACCCACATTAATGCCTATTTGGGTTAGTTAGGTGGTCCGTGTTTCTGCACATTGGGCCCGAATAGACAAAAACGCCGCACCTTCTACTTCGTTTCATTCCGGCGCTTCGGTGGGCCCACGGACCACGACCTTTGGTGTGGATTTCCATGGCACCTTTGGTGGGCCCGACCTCAGCGCCTCCATAGTGGAAGAATGGGCGTTTCAATTAAGAGGGTTCGAATAATAGCCTTAATTAGCGAAGGGGGGTAAAAATCGCCTTCGTCTTTAATATTTTTAATTATAAAAACGCAATATATTACTATATTAATTTTTATTACCTTTGAACTAAAGGGCTAGGAAATAATCTATAAGGACGGGGCGTAACGTAGATCCTAATACAAACCGGTTAACAAATAGCCGTAAACTTTATAAATAGAAGTAAAAAAAAGGGTATTAAAGGGCTACGAAATCGTTAACGAATAATAAGCGAATTAAAGGTAGCCGAAAATAATTAAATTATTAGAGGCGAAATTATAAATAAAGAGATCGATAATCTCGTAGTATAAGCCTACCTATATAATAAACCGGAAAAAGTAAATAATATTACTACCTTTTACTTCCCCCCCGTTAGCAAAGTAAAAGATTTTAAAAGTAGTAAAGTAGTAAATTAATAAGCAATAATAATAAATAAAAAAACAATTAATAAAATTAAAAGTAGTATAATTATTATTAATAAGAGCGGAATAGTATAATTTATATAGCCCGTCGGAAAAATAAATAGAAAGGTTCAAAGTATTTAATTATTTATAATAGCTATTTAAAAAAGACTTATTTATCTTTATAATATTAAACAGTATAAGGACGTCTCCTATTCTTCCTATAAATTTAGGCCTCTAAATACAATTTAATAAAGAGGCTATATATTTCCCTAATCGATAACTCCTTATTTATTACCTATAAAGGGGCTAATAAAACCTTATTAATATTAAGGAATTAATTAAGTATTACTAAGGACTATAACGTTAATTTAGTAAAATTACTAACTATATTCAAATTATTAATTATATTTAAATTAGCCGGATTACTAATTATAATTACTATAGGAGCCGCTTCTACCCCTTTTACTACAACCGCAACCGCTACTACAGGTAGAAAGAGGGAACTCCTTACAGAAATTTATCTTATTATAGTAAGCAGAAGAATAATAGCCGGAGCGCCCGTAGTAAATATAAACGCTAAATTTCATATAGAAATTAAAAACGTTTTAAAAAATTATAGCGCGGACTATAATATTAATTATAAATAATTTATTAAAATTTATAACGTTACCGCTATAGTTAATCGTAATATAAATAACCGTAGAAGAAAAAGCTACGCTAGAAGTCGGATTATAAAATTTATAGAAGGGACTATTAATCTTAGAATAATAAATATTATCTTTAAATTACTAAGCGAGGGTATAAATTAAAATAAACTATTTAAAGTAATCTAAACCTAAGGGCTAGGGAATTTATATAGTAAAAACGGCACGAACTTTATTATTAACCTTATTTTTAAAGAAATAAATTTTTATAGCGTTATTAAAGTTATAGTAATTAATAATTTAAATCTACTAATCTTTAAAATCGGACTAGCGTATACTCTTACTTATAGCAAAATTATTTAGTTCGTAGCGGGCAAAGGTAACTAAATTATTATTATTATATCTAATATTAAATTCCTCTTTAATAAAAGCGTTAGTAATCTTCTATTTCTAATTTTCTTTATTTAAATCGAAGTCGACGATATAAAATAAGGCTATTTCGTAAGTAGAAAAGGGGGCGCCTTCAAAAGACTTAATAATAAACAAGAATTTCTTACGCTCGTTAAAAAAGAACGTAGGGTTATCTAATTAAATAAAAATAATCCTTATATATTAAATATAATATTTCTTAGCCTTCTTTAAAGGAATCTCGCCCTCGCTATCGAAAGGTTTAATATAAATACGGGAGGAATAATCCCCAAAATTATCGACAATAGAAGCGGATATTATAGCGTCCTTAGGAATAGAAACTACAGAATTAATATATTTAAACTTCTTCTATAAGAATTTAACAATCCTAATAATAAAATCGAAAGCTTATTAGAAGGCTTTATTATTTAAATTAAATTCGTTAATACGCTAATTAGTACTAATATAAATCTTTTTAAGGACGGAATACTTTTTTTTAAAGAGAATACTATTATTTAAGAGGCGAATATTCTTAACCTAGAATTAAGAGTATTAAATTTAAAAATCGGTATATATTTTATAAAAAAATTAGAATTCCTCTCGAATAAATTAGAGTAGGGCGAAAATAGTAATAGAATTAATATTAAATAAATAATTAAAAGAAAGAAAAGTATCGTAGAAAACAGAATTAGTAGAAAGACTAATAACGTACTACTTTTCTTTTATAGAAGTAGGAAGGCCGTTAAAAATAATAAGAATTACTTAGAGGGTTTCGTAGAAGTTAATATTATACGGGTCGGTAATTTAAAGGGAGCCGACAACGGTAGCCACAATAAAATTATTTATAAAAATAGTACTAAATATTAATACCTCTAAGAATTCGATATCGGGCATCGAACTAATCGATAAAAATTTATAAGTATTTCGAACGGACCCCGTCTTTAAATAAGCGGGTAGGGGTTTCTTTATAATATTTATAAAAGATATAGAATTTCATTTAATTAAAAGACGGAATAAAGTCTACGTTCGTACCTCGATAATAGGCCGAATTTTAAAGTCCTGTTTACGTATATAGCGCTAAAGAGGTATAATAAACTATTATAGGGCAAAGGTATAATTAGGGGTAGGGTAAAATATATATTATTATATAAAGGAGGGGAAAGGAAGTATATATAGAAGGCTAGCTATATAAGCGAAAGCCTTAGAGCTAGCCCGAAGTTACGTATCTATATACGTAACCGGACGGTATAACTCTAAGCCATACCGAGGCACTCTAATACATCGTAACAGCAATACTTAGCGCTAGGCAGGTCACAGGTAGGATAACCCTATAACAGTACTGGACTTCCCCCTAGACTTCCATCGAAGCAAAGAAATCTCAGCACTCCCATTGCTCCAATTGCTCCCATTACTCCCATTACTCCCATTACTCCCATTACTTCATTGCTTCATTACTTCATTACTTCATTGCTTCATTGACTCATTACTCCCTAGGTACAATGCCCTCGGTGGTATACCTCGGAGTTGTAAGTTGGGGGGAGTTGGGACTTGGGAGCTGGGACTTGGGAGTTAACTTGCAATTAGAATTCGCCAAGTTCAACCACCCGCCCTGCTCCTTCCCAAGGAACCACAATTTGGCTATATAGAAGGAAAGAACATTCTCTTTCTTCAAACCTTTGGTTAAATGGCCAAATGGTTTCTTGTAGTGCTTTTCTTTGGGAAAGCCTAGGCACACCACCCCCAAATCTACAGACACCCAAAATCCAAGGTGGTTAGGGTCCGTGCAACTGATGACACCTGACATCGTAAATCCCGTTTTTACCCGATAAATTTCGCATTTGAAATGACACGCAACATTTACACTCATTTGCACTAATTGGGTCAAAATTTTCGCACTTTCTAACTTGCACATTTGCACCCCTTTCTCCGAGGTGGCTGACGACGAGGAGGAGGACAAGGAGGAGGAGAACGAGGAGCTAACCAGGTACTGGGTAGAGAGGGCACGAGAGCAACAACAAGAGGAAGCTCGAGGGCAGCGACAGGAGGCAATCGAAATATCGTCAAAACTCTCGTCAATCAGCAGGGCAGTTTCGAATTCAGCGACTAGAGCAGCCAATTGCCGTCATTTTAAACTAAACACCATAGAAATATCATCAGATTTGCAGGAGTTATAGCAAAGTGACCAAGGTCACAGACATTCAGAACGCGTAAAAACACACCCAAAACACGGTAATTTACATGACAGCTGTCCTGGAAATATTTTGGGTGTCTGTAGATTTGGGGGTGGTGTGCCTAGGCTTTCCCTTTTCTTTTGACTCTCGTGATTGCCTTGTGAATGTGCGTTCGATTCCTAGAGGTAACTGTAACATCTGCCTCTTGACTTTTCAATTCCGATCTCCATTGCCTCCCGTCTATAAGAATAAGAAGTAAAGTGTTAGAGGTAGAAAGGATAAAAAGAGAAAGCCTGCAATTGCAGCCCCTCCTTTTCTTTACCCGGGGGTGAGCCCAACAAGACTTGTAGATTCAATAAGACTTGCACAGTCGCTAAGCGTGTCAAACCACCAAAGTCTTACTGGCCCACAAGTCTTGTTCCTCTCTACAAACTCCCCCTTTGGTAAATGTACACTACTGTCCGTCCTGTCTGACCCGCCTGTCATAATGGCTTCGTCCCCCCAGCATTCTGCTTCGTTTGAAGTCATGTTTTCTCGCTGATCGTTCCTTCCCGATGATCGTAATGCTTTCTAGCCACTTTCAGTCCTGCGGTGCCAGTCGCACTTTCCTCACTTGAATGCGACTGCATCTCCAACACTGACTGCACCTTCCAGGGTTTCGTAACAGTCAGGGCTCAAGCCCTTCCGAGCACAGGTTGGCCATTTTGAGTTTCTCAGAACGTCAGTAACAGAAAGTCTCTCTGATGCTTTCGCGTCTTCCTTCACACACCTCTCCTCTTCCAACATTTCGCCCCTGTTTTCGCTACACCGTTCTACTTCAGTAATGGCCAGTAATACCCCATCACTTTCTCCGAACAAGACCTCCTCCCTCTCAGCTTCGACCACCGGCTTTTCAATGTCAGGACTCTCCGAGTCTGATGTTTGGGGACCATGTTTATCCGAGATTCCGAGTTCAACAGGCACTCGGTCCTCCCGTGGAGGAATAAAATGCAATGGTGCAGGGAGCTGCAATGCTCGCTGCACTTCCAAGCGTACCCCTCGATGTACCTCGCCTTCAGGGTTTGCGCCAGAATCTGGTTTTTATGGACATTGTGAAACTGCACCCCGCCCAAGTTTTCTGTCTTCTAGGATTTAGGGCTGGTCTCGCACACTATTTCCCTCTTCCTCCTATCCAACTTGAACCACCAATCCAGCAATTTTCTGCCATCTGGACGCAGCACTGGTTTGTCTGTTTCCATTCCTCTCTTTTACTCACCGGGCCTCCAAGCTAACAGTACAAATACAACAGGATTCTAGTTCGGCTTGTGACCACGACGATGGATCCCGACATGGAACTCGACTCCCCAGAGCCAAAGGGCTCAGGTCCGCAACTGGAGGACCTACCGCAACCCATCCTCGACCGGATCACGAGCTACGTCTTTGCCGACGATCTTTTGTGCATTGCCGAAACAAAAGAAGAGAATGAGAGCAGCACCGAGGTGTCCCACTTTGCCACGGTGTCGAGGAAATGGCAACTTGCCGTCGAACGTCTGCTATGGGCAGAGATTCACCTGAGCGTCCGGCGGCTCGACCAGCTTCCCCGGCTTGCCGAAGCATTGTTGTCAAAAGTGGGCGGTCATAGGGCCGGGCTTATCAAGACTATCAAGTACGAAGGCGAGGTCGAGTACGACTATGGAGAGACCCGGCGGTGGGATGGCGAGTGCAAACGGTGGGAGGCGTATGGACCTCTTTACCAGCTTCTTGGGGTCCATGAGAAGGTATGCCTTATCGCCCAAAATCTCGTATCCCAAAGTCGGCATCGCTAGTCCCACATACCAAAGAGATTTTCTCTTTGACAATAGAGGTACTTATTCCAACGCTATTATCAGCGAGTTTGAGAAAGATCACTCACCGACAAACGAGACAACAATGAAGCTCAGTACCTATATTTGACTTTCATCACGCCACTACCCTTTGATCTCATTCTGCCAATCTGGAACAGAAACAACATGGAGGACGCGGACATGCATGGGCGCAGTTCAAAAGTCCAAACCATCGTCGCCTGTCCTTAGTCCCCGTTTGCGTCCAGGCCATGTACCGGACAAGGTAACAGATCAATGGCTTCTCCCATGAGAAGGAGTTGCGATTCATGAGAGAATGGTCATAAGAACTGATCCCTCAACTGGTTGGTTCCCAATCTATTGCTTGATGCTCGACTACCTCTCAGCAGCCTTGAGACCGACAAGAGCGAGAGATCGGATCATGAACAGCTCGTCAACAATAGACGCCGAAATGGAACTCGAAGTTCCCAAGCCGAAAGCGACAGGCACACAACTTGAGGACTTGCCGCAATCTGTCATCGACCAACTCATTCGCTTCGCCTTTGCTGATACCCTGGAAGAGTTTAGGCAATGGCAGGAGGATGATGTCAGAAGATCACCGTACAAATCAAGTCCGCGAGTCCCACCACCACATATATCACGAGTATCTCTCTATGCCATAGTCTCAAACAAGTGGAACTGTGCCGTGGAGCGGTTGATCTGGGCAAAGATCCGCCTCAACTCGGAACGCCTTTTGGATATGGCGAGGTGGAACTCGCCGAGCCAGCTTCGTAGGTTCGGCTACACCAAGTCAATCACATACGTGGGGAAGAGTGCTTGGATAAAATTGAAAGGGGGCAAACCGGATGAAGAAATCAGAGTCGAATCCATACCTTTCATGTTGTCTCATCTTCGAAGCCTTTCTCAATTTCTTACCTACCACAGAGAGGTGCGTCAGATCCCCCTCCCTCCTTATTATATGCCTCATTTTGTGGTGCCCAGGGTAACGGCTCCTTCGACACACTAACTTCCAACTACAGCTGCGACCGAACGAGCTCTTTATAAATTTTGGCGTTTTCTTTGAATACTCTGCTGTTTTCACAAGAGAACGCCCACTTTTATTTTCGAATAACACTGTTCGGCCTTTCTACATCTCGGATGATCAATACCAACAGAACTGGGAGGAATGTAAATGGAAACGCCTTGACGCTTCCGAGCAAAAACTTTCCCTCCGGTACGGGAACCCGCACGACCACTGGAAGTCTCTGAGCTGGAACATGAAAGCAGTACTACTATGTTTCAGGAAACTGAGTACATTGACCGTGGAGTTGGATGAGATGGTAAGTCACTCTGTACCAACTTGCTGGTCAAAGTACCGGGAAGGTGAGTTCTTACATGTTTTACATCACGGAATTTCAGACTCGGGAGGTTACTGACAGCCATCATCGACAGAAATCAGGAAGTCTATCTCACTACTGAGATCCAGTGAGACATACATGTACCTCCGGCACCTTGAAATTCACAGCCGACCGTGTCTTGATGCATATGTCCCAGGCAAACACCATTACGAAAACAAGGACCATTATCATGATCCCACGATGATCCAACAGATACATGGGCAAACTCCCTACATACTCGCCGTCCCCACTGGTTATTTTGATCATCTTCCCAGCTATAACCACGCTCTTCATTCCCTTTCTCAAAACCTCGAAACATTGAACATCACAGGCCATCACATGTTCTTCAATTCCACGATCTTTCATAACCACCCCCCAAACGGGCCAGAACCCGGAAAACCCACGTGGCCCAACCTTCGCCGCCTAATTCTTTACACTGACCTGCTTTGTCCCGGCCATGAGCTTTGCCACGACCAGTTTCATAACGACTCGAGTCGCTTCATTTCTTCGGACTACTGGGGCTCTTGGGCGTTCATGTTCCGACATGGAGCAAAAGGACCGTGGAGTCTCCCGCCTTCGGAAGCGGACAGGAGGACGCGCTCGCTCTGCAATCCCACTTATAGGGGATTTTGTGCTGCTGTTCATGAACAATGGGAGAAATGGCGAGTGCACAGAGGGGGGGAGCATTACAATGGTATTTGGAGGGGGAAAGGCTGGCGCACGCGTTGCAAACGCAGCGAGGATATCAAACTCCCAGCGGAAGCTACCTCACAATCGGATCAAAGTCCAAGGTGCACGATGCTCGACGAACTGCTCCTCCAGGTAACAGAAGCAATGCTGCAAATGCCCAAACTTGAAGAACTCGAGATCGTTCTGGATCGGGTAGGACCAACCCAGGGGGACCGGGGCGTGAAGCCGTTCCTGCGCTTTAACAAAAAGGAAATGCTAGCTCAAAGGAGATTCACCCTCTTTGCCGACGGGTTCGAGTTAGCGTCCGGAGCTGCTGGTAATGGAAACGGACAGCACACGGAGACACTGGGGAGTAGATTCACAACGAAGGGATTGCCGCCGCTGCCGGAAGAGGAAGAACCGGGAGGTGGGAATTGGTGGTTGTACAAGACATCGGTGGTGGCGCATGAGGTGGTGAGGAACTGGGCGAGGTTTCTATGGCAGAATGTGGGTGTGGAGTGGATGGAGGAGAGGAGGAGGAACATGAAAGGTTGTGGAGGCGGAGCGGGTTTGCCTGCAAAACCGAAATGGGTGGTTGATCAGCCGAGAATTCCTCTCTCGGTGGGCTTCGACTATGAGAATTACTCTGAGCTGCTGAATACCTGTACCTGTAAGAAGCCACATATATCTGTCGATGAGTTGGCGTTTAGACGGGAGATCTGTGAACCTGATGGGACGGAGTGGAAGATGGAGGTGCAGTTGAGACCGGCTGTGCTTGGAAAGAGACGGAGAGCTGAGAGTTTCGATGGGGGCAACGAGGACGGTGGAGGACTGGTTGTTGCTGCGTCTAGTCGAGAAGAGGATGGAGGTGATGAGGGCTGGAAAATGACGCTGGAGCTGAGGCCGGCGAAGAGACAGCGGTTGGGATAGGGGGCGCAGGCATAGGTAGAAACCGATGATTGTTGAGAATGTTTATGCATCAGAGTCTATTGCTTTTGGTGGTATTCGTCACTGAGCTCAACTGACCTGCAACTGTTCAAGTGTAGTGGACAAACACCCTCGTGACCGCGTATTCGTTTCACCATTGCCTTCTTCCGCCACTGTACTTCCTCCATTCGCATCCCCATCACTCCTCGGAAGCTCAACATCCACCAGCCACGGCACAAACCCCGGTGCATACGGCACTGCCGCATTCACAAACAGCGTCTGCTCAACTGCACCCTCCTCCCTCCCCGGATACTTCAAAGGATAATACCCATCTCTAACAATCCTCTCGACCTTCTCTTCCTTCCTCCTCCTCTCCTCCTTCGAATCCTTCCACCCCTCCTCCACCCCCCTCCGATCCTCCAACACCTTTGCACTCTCCACCTCCCCATTCCCACCAGCCTTCCACTGCACAACCGCCGCCCCCCACGCCTCATGAATATGCCCAAAAACATGCAACCTCGGCCTCACCGCCTTCACCCGTTCCCACAACTCCACGCTCCCGCACGACGTCCTCGTCAACCGACTCACATCCAACACCCCCCTCGGCGGTCCATGGCTGATTACCACATCCGCTTCCTTTGGAATATCGAAAACATGCCCCTCCTCTTGCGTGTATTGAAACCCTTGGCTTCCAAACGCCGGCGTAGCCGGACTCGCATACACCGTCAACCTGGCCCCGTTCGCCAACTCAAAGCGATGCGTTCCCTCCTCGAGGTAGTAAATCCCATCCTTCCTAGCTTCTTCCAACAGTCGTCTCGCTTCCCCCACCTCCCCCAGCCCTTTCCTCCTCGGTAACGTTAATTGCCCCAGTCCCAGTCCCAGAGCGGAAGACTTCGATTGCGCCTCGACACGCTGGCTGTACACGGGTAAATCCAAAGTGAAATCGTGATTACCGGCTATTATCAGCTTGAGAGGAGCGTTGAGTTGGCGTAGGTAGGAGAGACAGAGGCTGAATTCGGAGAGGGTGGAGGAGTCGGTTATGTCGCCTGCGTGGATTACTATGTCTGCGCCGCCCCCGGGTATGGAGGGGACGGGGAAGGGGAGGGGGTTCTTTGAGCGGGAGCGGATGTGGGTGTCGGAGAGGAGGAGGAGGCGGGTTGGGATTGTTGATGGACTTGTCGATGGACGGGAGGAGGATGGTGGTGGAGGAGGCTGTGGTAACGTTGATGTTGACGCCGTTGATGTCGATGCGCTTGGGTCGGGTGGGCTGGTGGTTGATGTGGTCATTTTCGGCTTCGATACGTCGGTTGGATGAGCGGTTGTTAGGAGTGATGAGCTCTCAGCATTTGGGAATCCCGATGTCTTATCGTGAATCGCCGCGATTATTTATGTTTTTTTTTAGATGGGTGTTGATATCGAAGTGTCAATTCGAAGGAGTGTTGTTGACGCTGTGACAGATGGTTGTTGTCGTGTGAATCGGTCACACCCGGATGAGCTGGATGACGTAGGGTTCCACCGTTCCTTACGCTTGTGGTCCACTATAACTGCTGTATTTGGACCCCTGAAGTGCCTGAAGTCCCTGAAGCGTTGTTAGGACAACAGTCTCGTGCCAGTCGGCGGATATTTCGAAATCCAATTGTGCTAATGGTGAAAAGTTGACGGTCTTCCGAGATTTCAGCTGAGTTAAGCTTTGTCTCAAGCACGTTTGGGCTTCGGCGCCTTCAGGGGCAGTGGCGAGGTTCGAGAACCTGGTCGAGGTCGGAACGTCCCCATATGTATCCCCGCCGTGACTAAGGGTTAGGGTCCGTGATGCTGTACAACCTTCGATGGTTGCAGATGGTCGGCCCGTCTGACCAACGCGGCGGTGCGGCTCAACATCAAAAATCCGCCGAGCTGGAGGATTGTTTCCATTGAACAAAGGACACATGTTTCAATCCTTTCAGCGGCGTCAATGTTTGTTTCAGTGACCAAGCAAACACAAACCCGCATGGTACTCGTCCCATCACGTGCATTTACCGGCCCGTTAGTGGACATTCAACGGCCTCTGACGGTCCGGCACGGCTGGCAGCTCGCACGGAAAATCCCCCAACAAAACCCAGCTGGAGACCCCACAATTGACATCTCCAATCTCCAACTCTGGCGGCCGCAGAACAAGGACAGCAGCGAAAGCACAGAACCAGCTCCGAATTCAGGCCCCGACACCGTCAGCAGTCACCGACCACCACCGTCGCCCTCACCTTCCCATACCGTCAAAATGGCTGCCGTCGTCAAGGCCCTCAACGCCAAGATCAGGAGCAATCCTGTGGCCAACTATCTGTGCTCGACCCGTACGTTGTTTACTCTCCTTTTGGTCGCGTGCTCTCTGTTTACTCGCAAGCTGGTTGCCCATGGTTTCCCCGGCAAAAAACTGGCCCGATGCCCGATCATCGGACGAACTCTTTTGCGGCCACTCAACCTGCATCTCAAACCTCACTCCCCAACGTCACCACATCACTCAATGATCATAAAGTCTTGAATGGGACCCGAGTTCACATCCCTCACCGGTTTCACTGCCCTCATCTCACCAATTTTTCGTTGCTCGGAAAATAAACAAATCCCACTGGCGATCCATGGTCCGCAGCCATGACGTCCAGACATGGGGGCCGTCACATCTCATCCAACTGCTCTACCAACCGGGCGCGGTGCTATCTTGCATTCTGAATGCGGGCTCACAAACTTTGTGTAACCACTGACTGATCCTTCTCATCTTCATCTAGACTTCTGGGGTCCTGCCTCCAACTTCGGTATCCCCATTGCCGCCGTCCTCGATACCCAGAAGAGCCCTGACCTGTAAGTAACCCTGCTCTCTTTCTCCCACGACCTTATTGGGCACGGAGACTGACCCTATTCACTACAGCATCTCGGGCCAGATGACCGGTGCCCTCACCATCTACGCCTTCACCTTCATGCGTTACGCCCTCGCCGTCACCCCCGCCAACTACCTCCTCTTTGGCTGCCACTTCATCAACGCCGGCGCCCAGCTCACCCAGGGTTACCGCTACGTTGACTGGCACTACTGGGGTGGCAAGGACAAGGCTGTCGAGAAGGCCCTCACTGCCCCGGTTGCCGCCGCTGCCGTTGCCAAGTAATGCAGGCCGCCTGCATATTGGATGCCAACAGTCAACCGGGATCATCATGATTTGCACCGCCGGCTAGGACGAACCGGAGAACCGCCGTTGGTCTGTTGGTGAGCATTTCCTTGCGTGTCCTTTTGACGACGGACAGCATGTAATCTAGAATTTCCCTTGCTCCTTCTCTCGGTCTATATCCATCATAGACAAGGCACACAGATACAGGCACACCACCACTGCCCCCTGTTTTGGTTCGACTGCATCCGTTATTATCCAAGACTGGAAAAGAAGAACCAACAAGATGAGACATACATACTCGGCATGTGCTACACATATATTGCACATGTACGAGATATCACGCGCTTCTCGAACCAGATACATGCTTTCTTCGCTTTCTCACATTTGATCTTCACACTTGTTCCTTGGCTAGACACTTCTCAGAACACGACCTGTTCGTTTCTTTCCGTTCCATATCCTCCGCTCATCCCAACTGCTCTCAGCTCTCTCATGCTCCACGATACGACAAGGGTTACATCGGTTGGCCCCACATGTTTCGCTCCCTCGACTCTTGCGAGTGTCGAGTCGTCCAGTCACTGTTGATTTTCCCATTTCCCGGTGTCCGGTGTGCCAGCCAGCTTCAGCACTCCATCAGCACCTGTGGCCAAGCTGCCAGGCCGGTGCTATTCCCGTCCCCAGCTTACGGCCCCGTCCGGCCCCAACCGGTCAATCAAGTGAACACTGGTGCGGATACCCTCCACCGTTCCACCTTTGGAGATACACTAGCAAGCACTGCCCTTGGGGCTTGGGTCGGGCCATTCCGTCCGCTTCCGCGGGTCCGCCAGGCGCGATTAGGGGGGCCGTGGCGCGCCCCCATGCAGGCCCTGACGAGTTTGTGTAACATCAGGAGGGCAGGCCTGTCAGGAAGTATGGAGAGCCGGCGGAGAATGGCGTTTCTCTGGAATGTGGATGTGGAGTGAGTGTTCCTTCCCGGTCTCAACAGTGAATGCACAGACTTGACATGGAAATGGAGAATTCCGAGAATTATCAGCAGCCCCATTGCTCCATTGCTACAGTCGGAAGGTCAGACTCAGGGCAAAGTGGAGGCGGAGCATTTGGAACGGGGAAACGGCGGCGTAGTGGCCCAGGGATTACTGGCTCGACTGGACTGGGTGCTCATCAGCTTCCGCGGCTTGCGCCTGACCGGTTAGCGGATCAAGAAGGTGATAAGCCCTGACTGTCCCCCTACTGTCACTTTCACATGTCACCGTGCTCTGGCCATCGTGCAGTTTTAACGGTAAACGGGGATAGGCGAAACAGGCGAGCCAGGCCGAGAAAAAGCATATCCGAGCATTGGCGATGAAGACTGGACTGGATGGACCCAGAACTTTCAGATGCAATGGAAGCCAGGAAATTAAACCCAGCGAGAGCCTTGACTCCCTTGAGTCGTAGTCATGCAGTTCGCTGGTGTAGCATCCAGCATCCACACCACCATCCGCCCACCGTTCTCACTTGTGCAACTTCGCGCATAGGTAGTGTCTCCCCTAGCCTCCCCTACACTAGTTCGGTTCTCCATGTCACCGGGGGTTTCATCCCGGCGGCCCTTCCATCGAATCAGAAGACACAAAAGGACCCGACAGTTTGGAGACGAATCCAACGAGTGGAACACTTGCTGCTCCTTTTCTTCCTGAAGAACGGCTCGACACACTGAACGACAGGACCCGCACCGCAGAACGGCGTTGGTTACGAATTTGGCGCCTGCCGAACCGCTTCCAAGTGTCTCCACTGTTATGAGCGCTCGACTGGTTCATCTGCCCTGCCACATCGACCATTCGACCTGCGAGCGAAGCGGAAACTCTGATGTGACGTTAACCGGTTCACCGTTAAATGGGGCATATCCGAGCTTTTGGCAGGCTTAACAGGCTTGGTAAGAGTCGGGCTGGAACCCTACAAGCAACCAGGGGGCGGCAAGAAAAGAAAAAGAAAAAGGAGAATCGGCTTCTCAGTCATACCTTACGCATCCATGTGCCGGCCCTATTTGCGATCCCCGTGAAATCCTTCCCGGCTTGCGGGCTTGGGACAACATGGGGACTGGATAGAACTGGACATGGACTGGACCCGAAATGTCCGTGAGCCGGCCCCCAAGTTGCATCATTAATCTGCATTCTGCATGTTCATGGATGGAAGGTCGAACGACTTGGACGAGGCTCTCTCCAGGATTGCGATGTCGGTTGTAACCGTCTTTTCCTTCCTTGCTTTTTGGACTTGATGCACTAGGGGTAAATTCTCCGAGCTTGAGGGAAGATCCGGTTCTTATATCCTTTCAAACGTTCCGGCCCTCCGACGGTTCTCGTTGATGTTAATCGATTGACATTGTCGGAAGACGAAAAAAAGTCTTACTTCAACCACCACTTCGACCTTCAGCTGGATAGAAACACCAAGCATCAGGCAAGTCCCACACGGCCCCCGTCACTCCCAATCCATCAAACTAACGTCCCCGTCTTCCAGTCTTCGAACACCTCGACTGCCATCCTCCCACTCCAATCACCCAACATCACACCATCGACCTCAAAACCACAACAATGTCCCACCCTCCACACGGCCCCGGCGGCCCCAACCACCCCGGCCATCCCGGCTACCACGGCTACAGCAACGCCGACCCATCCAATTCCAATCCCGGCACTCCCCCCGGCGGCCTCCCCTCCCCGTCCTTCCCGGGCCCGGCCCTAAACACCGCCATAGCCGGCCCTTCCAACCTCAACCACTCCTCAAACCAATCCCAATCCCAATCCCAAGCCCAACAGCAACAACAATCAACCGACCGCACAGCAACCGCCCACGCCGCCACCACCCTCCTCTCCACCTTCCCCCCCTACGCCCAAACCACCTCCCTCATCGCCTCTCTCTCCGCCGAACTCGACTCCCTCAAAGCCCGCCAGCGAATCTGGAAACGCCTCGCCCACGCCGCGGTTTTGTTTAGTTCCGACCACGAGCTGCGCTATAGTCTCTTAGACAAATGCAACGATTTGGCAGAATGCATGAAACTGCACCCGCGACTGAGGGAGGAGGTGGGAAAGATGAATGAAGTGGAGTTGCAGCTGTTTAGTATATCTAGTACTGCTAAGCAGCTTGTGGGGGATGTGGAGTGGGTTAGGGCGGAGGATGTGAGGGGGTTTGTGGAGGGGGTTAGGGCGCAGTCACTGGCACAGGGGGGGCAGGGGGGGCAGGTGCAGGTGGGAAGTGGAAATGGGGAAGGGGGACAAGGAGGGCAAGGAGGAGGGCAGGGAGGGGGGACGGTGCAGGTTAGACTGGATCGGGGGAGGGGGGATGTCGGGAGGAGGTTGAATTATTTGATGGTTACTAGTCAGACCCAAGGGACACAAGGGGGCGGGCAGGCAGGAGGGCAAGGAGGAGGGCAAGGAGGGCAGGGTGGGCAAGGGATTGGGCAGCAAGGTGGTCAAGTTGGGCAAGGAGAGGCAATGATGGGAGAAGGAAGTTCAAGGCGAAGCTCAACAACAGCAACCGCGAGAACAACAAGAGGACAACCACAAACACAAACACAAAGTCAAGTTCAAAGTTACATCGCCGCTCAAGCAGTAGCAGCGACAGCGGCAGGTGTTCCAGCAGCAGGAGGACAGCCACAGCCACAGCCACAACAAGAGGAAACAACATGGAGTCCAGCAAACGCCAGTGCAGCCTCAAGTGCCGGGCGAGCAAGTCCAGGACCAAGTGAGGGTGAGTCTGCTCCGAGTCTCCAATCTGTCAGAGATTTTTTAAGCTAACCACGTCAAAAAGCAGGGAGTTCAACAGGCCCAGGCCATGGACCAAACCGAGCAAGGTGGTGGGACACAGTCATAACGGACTTGGACACAGATCAGCGGAGGAGGTCGGAGAGCAGTAGGAACGTGCGAGGGCGTGATGCTGGGTCGGATTGCGAGATGGAGATGTAGTGTCACTTGTAAGAGTTGTTTTTGGTCTTGTGTTTCGGTAGGTTCGTTCGCTTCTATTCTTGTATTGTGTAAGGTATTCTATCTTGGCCCATTGTCTTTGCGCTGTTAATGGCACGGGGTCCTCTTGGAGACGACGGGTTCCATGTTGGAAAATAGAGAAGTGTATTGCATGTTCCCATACCTATCTTGCCGCCCGAACTGTCACAAGACCAAGTAGCCATCGAGGTCATCAGATGCACTTAAAACCCTTCGGAGGTCGTCTGAGAGGGTGCGTGGAGGTATAAATGTGAGGTGGTTGTGTGTAGTGTCACATCATCACATGCACGCACTTTGGTCGAGTTTCACCTCTGACTAGAACTTCGAATGTTAATCATTTGTTGGTGTTCGATTGTTTTCATACATACAAAATCTACCGCTATTTCCGCTTGTTTCCCACTACGCTTGTGATCATTATGTCCCAGTCTCTCACGCCGCCACTACATCCATCCCTCTCCTCCTCATTATGCTCGCTACTGTGAAGCCCAACCCCTTTTTCCCCTAAGATTCATCGGAGTCTTATTGAACATCTGGTTTTGCCCGATCTGAAGTCTCTGTGAACGAATCAGCTACCCCCCGTAGCCCCCCTCGAGCCTCCTCACCAGCATCGTCAGGAGCTAGTGCCTACCCACCAGCTGAACTCAGGTTTGTTGAGAAGGGTTGACCGCAACTGAACTGGTATGCACTGTCGCAGAGCTACTCTCGATTAACGGGCGAATGATCCCCCCTCTGGGGTACCAGTCGGGTAAGTGAGCCGGGTCCATCTCGTGCCGGTACCAATCTCGTGAATGGGTGAGACCCTTGATCCTCAGGAGCAACTCATTAAAGTTTTCAGCCGCTTCCAAGGGATATTCGTGCCAATTGTCGGGGCCAATTGGGAGATATATCAGTTCACCGTCCTCAGTCACTCCGATCCAGCGGCGATATTCTGGGTTGAATATCTGGAGCATGAAGGGGCTGTGTATAGCGCTGGGTGCTTGTAGCAGGGAATTGGGATACCTCAAATAACTGATGAAGTTATGGCTTCTGGTGAGAAATTCCACGTCTGCCCCTGGGCCCGGGTGCGTGTATGCAAAGGTGAAACTAAGGCTAAGATGTTCGAGTTTGGGCATACGGAGCATCCCCTTCGACATACGCAACACAAGTTCGTTGAAATTCTTGACGGGGCCACTTTGATCAGGAAGGAAATCGTTGATCCTGAAACCCTCTTCACGGGCTTCCATTGGGAGGTACAACTGCCCGTCACAATCCCACATGGTGGATTCTATGGTCAGGACCTTCAACCGAGGCCAACATACAGGTAGCTGCTCGTTTGTACTGGCGTCGTCAGTCCAGAAGAAATCAGGACTCAAAGTGAAGAAACCGCCAATACTCAACTCTTGGAGCTGTAGAGAAGTGGCTCGAAGAGCAGCGTTTAAGCGATGTTCAAACATCCCTCGAGCAATATCTGTCGGAGTCGGTGGGTTGACAAAGAATCTCCACTCTTGGGCAGCCCTCCAGCGTATGGGCCCCAGTGGCCGCCCCAGAAATATCTTGAGAATCTGTAGATTCTGCATTGGCAGGTGTTCCAAAGCATCGCAGAGTTCTGGGCCCTCGCATCAGTGACAAGTTCGTACTCTCTCGTACCAAATTTGTTGCTCTGAAGATGTACATACCGTTACCCAGCTCAGCCCTGGACGGACTATACCTGAGGAGGTTATACCACTCGACGTTGATGATGGTGGCGGAAGGAAATCTGGACGTAATATGACTCATCCAAACAGGCGGGAAGTAGCTCAGCTGCTAGCTATGCGGATACACCACCGCCCCTTGTTGCTCTTTTTTGGCTGTGGGCCATCTGGGCGCCCAACACGAGCTTATCTCCGATTCGTATGATACCCTCAGGCATCTCACTGCTGGACAGAGTGGTAGATCGATTATCCGATGACGAGCATCAGCGTACGGGTATGCTCTCGCCGTTAGCGTGGCCTCCGTTAGCTCAAAGTTGATGGACAGCCCAATGAACCTCTTTTCTTGGTATGACGCCGGCTACGGAGACTCGTGTCAACAACGTCGTGCGCGCGAAGGGGCTCAAAAAAGCCTCTGAGAGTCCGACAGATCAACCTACAAAAATTATATTCAACATCGAGATCATGGTGTTAAGCTGACCAACCACTTGACGCACTTCATCTGGGCCGGGCACCCTGCTGACTACGACGCGGTACGTGATGTAACGGATAAGATCACGACGATGGAGTTGGCGTCGAACATGGCCCACGAGCCTGTGTGCATCGATGCTGTCACGGTTAATTATGAGTGAACGATAATTTGTCGACTCAATCGCGCGTTGCCATTTCCGAGATATGGTACTGTATCCCGAGCATCGACCGCGGTGCCCGGGAGGGTCGTTGTTGAGGGGCCGGGGCTGGGACTCCCACGCGATGACATAACTGGCGATCTCGTCGATTATCTCTTGCGGGAGCCTGTTCATTTTCGATTTCGATTTTCAAGTAACAGGATGGAGAAGAAATAGGGAAAACAGATATTGCACAGACGAATGCTTTATTGTGCGAGTGAGTAAGTAGTCCTGTAACTGGTGCAAAAGCGGTGGGAATGAAGTTGGTGAATCAGGAGAGGAAACAGAAGCGAACAAGGCACTGATGGAGGAGTTTCGAGAACCGGGACTCTCATCTCCAGGAGCCATTTCTCGATTATTGGCAAGAAGCGGCGTGAAGATGACATAATTGGACTTGAGGAAGGAGTTGAGAAGAACTGACAGTGCGAACCCTTCTCAGAACTCTTATCTAGAGCGGCCAGTTGCCGCCCGCCTTCTGAGAGGTGACTTCCGTATGATCAAAGCAGGGCGTAACTACCTCGACGGAAGCTCCGAGCACAACACAAGGCACTCAGTGCCGTGAGTGAGCTCTTTCACTCCACACTCTTCGATCGTTCCTTCTTACTCCAAAGTCCCCGCATGCACGAACACCGACCGGCTCCTGATGTTGACCGAAAACCGGAACGTCCTTGCCCAATATCAGTCCATGTTATCCGTCTTACCAAGGCATCCATGCTTTCCACTCCTGGAAAGCCCAGGTTACCTTTCCTCTTGCTGCTTCTGCATTTGCTTTGCCGCTGAAGGAGCGTCTTAGATTTAGCCTCATTACCACATCATCATTTGGTTCGCCTTTCCCTTTGCGACCCATGTAATGATCTCCCCCAGCTCACAGTCTCGGGAGTTCCCCGTTGCTCATGCCATGCTCTGAGACGGAGATGTAGGTAGCCAAGCTGGGCCCTTTCACTTCCCTTTTCCCGTCCACTCGTAGAAGTAACTTCACATCGGCTATCTCTGCCCTTCCAACTACAACGTAACTCCGCTTCCCCTTTTCCTCAACCTGAGACCACAAACAAGCAGACACGCCTTCCCCATCGCCATCTGTTCCACTTGTTTATCACCTGTTCAGAAGCCAGCACCAGCGGATTAGTCTTCCCTCTTATCTTCCTTCTACAACGCGAGTTACTGCAATGGGGACTCTCCTGTTGCGCTTCAACAATTTAGCACACGGAGTGGCTCCTCACCTACGACCCAAATGCTAATCACCCCATGTCCTTCCTTGGCCTCCCCATTGTGACCACAAATTACGTGCCTTCGTTCAAAGAACTAAGGATCCAAGAACAAATAGATGGAAGGACACCACCCAAGACAACCTCACCGGTCCCCCTCCGGGCCCTCCCCACGCTTCAGTTTTTCACAGGCAATGGCATAGGTGGCACCTGCACAATTCCAGCCCTAGTTTCAGTCCATGCCCCTGTCGAGTCCCAGATTCAGTGCCGAAAGTCTCTGTCAGCTTCATCAAGAAGGACAAAGTCAGCCTCTTTCCAGAACTCTTCGCTGTCGAAACTCTGAGCCGATAAGCATCGGCTCTCTTTCAAGTCGTGAGTCTGCCCTCAATGTATTGTGTCGCTTTTCCCCTCTTCCAACTGTTCTCTCTTGGTATCGTCGCCTCAACGTCAATAGCGCTTGACTACCGCTTGTCTCTCCAAGCCATCGTTTCTCGTCGTCTGGGGCAACTGTTATTTCCTGACATACGCCTTGGTGACGAACCCGTCGTCGATCTCCTTCCAGGCAATAAGGTCTCTGATGTCTCTTTCTCTTGACGATGAGGCCCTTGATATCGTCCATCTTGGCTCATTCACCCGTTTTGGTGTTGAAGTCCGTTTTGTTAACGAAGTCAGCTATATCCTGGGACTTGCCAGCATCCTTCATGTCGTGGTCGAGCTCCTCTCTGCCCAGTCGGTTGGCATCTAATTCAGGGTCAGAAATGCGTTCGACGTTCCATCTCAGCCGTGGATCCGATAATCAGGGGCAACCTGTTGTCGGACTCTTTCTTGTTCTCGGGGCTGGGCAACTTCTTCTTCTGACCATCATCAACACTCGCAATGAGCAGGTCATCACAAAGAAGGAGCTTAAATCTGGCAAGCGTCAGGTGCTCAGTTTTTCCCTGCCGATGGAAGGAAGGGATATTGTTGGCATATCGTGCGGTTTGGAACTCGTCGTAGCCGTCGAGTGGGCGTGTGTTTGTACTGTTTTGTGACAAGAGTTGTTCGTGTGTCTTGGGCAGGATCGGATCGGATCGGGATAAGGTTGCCGAATCTGCTGTCGATGGTTTCCCGGGCTACTTGTCCATTCGTTAGCAATTTTCATGACGCCAAAGGGCGGGAGAGGTGAAGTTGATTGGGCATGGCTTAGGACACTGCTTTGAAGTGCTGGAAGGAAGAAAGGAAGTGGGTCGTGGGACTTGGGACTTGCGATCTCTTGATCAGTTTCAAGTTTCGAACAGGTACAGGGCAAAGAGCTTTGGGTTTTGGACACTTCAAGGTTTGGCGGGGCACTGATCCTCGGCCCGCGCCATATCACAAAATCTTGTCCCTCCGGGTGGCGGGGTAGATATGGTCGAGTGAATGCCCGCTGCAGTCTGCAGGTACGGTTATATCGCACGGTATAGCCGTCGTGGATCTGCAGTGTGGATATGGCATGTGCAAATCAGAGGATACAGATCAAGCATGTATGCGTCAAGAATCTTGTCCCATAGCTGTGGCTGCATGTATTCAGGGGTGAATCAACAGAGCCCTCAGAGTCATATTGTTTCCCTCGCAGCAACTTCTTCAAATACGCCGCGCCTCCCCTTCCCCGCCTTCTGGTACTCAGATCACCACACTCTCTCAATCTCTTTGGAAACGTTCATCCTTCTTCAGTTATCCTCATCTCGATGCATCCCCGGCCTCACAATATCCCCCTTCATCTCTGTCTCCGTTCTGGGAATCTTCATCCGCCCGACAACCCCGAGCACAATCACCTCAATCTCCCTTGTGGAGGGAAGGAAATTTGGGCGCAACCTCTACGAGCCAAGTAGGCCGAACGCTCGTCGTTCCTATACCATGATATGTATCAACTCCCGGTCTCCACAGCCCCAGGGTGTTTGTGTTCTTCTCGTAGATGATGTCGAGAGAAGTCACTGCCGGGCACGCTGGTAGCTCCTTCATGCTTGATGGTGCTTCAGTGGGGCCACGTTCCAGGTCTCCATTCACGTCGCCCCACTGATTCATTCCGGCTAGGTTGACAAGGAGGCCAAGAGGAGAGACTGGGAGGGCAGGGCCGGTGGTGGCTGGCTGATGTTATGTCAGTCAGAGGCACTCATAGTAGAGGGTAAATGTGTCATTGCACTTACCCACAAGCGGTTGATGAACTCAATCATCCTGCAAAACTCATATACAATCTGATGGTCTCTCCAGGTGTACAGGTGCGCGGTTCTCGCTGACCATTCGATGTTGATGTCGTATCTGATGTAGAAGACGCGCGACCGGCGATGTGTGTTGCCTCTCAGACACTCCTCTGCGTAGAAGACGTCCGCCCGAGTGAGGAGCTTTAGCGTGTGGAAGGTCAGGGACTCAACCGCGCGCTGCCACGGCGCTGATATCGTGGCGTAGGGGGCTGCGCTCCACAGATCCCACCTTCTCGGTGAGGAACTGGAGGAGAACCAGACGCTGTCGGCTGTGCGTTGCGCTGCCAGGACTGGGAACAGGTAGGCCGCGATGGCGTCAACTGCTTCTTGCGGGAGTTTGTCCATCTTTGGATGGGAATGGAAGGCTCGAAAGACGGCAGTGTGGGATGGTGAGGAGAATGAGGAGTGCTTGCTTGCTGTGGTTGCCTTTTGTAAACAAAAACGTTGTGAGGTGGTGAATGGTGGAAGCAAGAACGATCACCAAGTGAGGGAGGAGCACGAAGAGGGAGAGGTGAGGCAGCCTGATAACCCCGCCTCGTTGGCAGATGGTAGCCTGCCGGGCCGGACTTCGCACGGGAGAGCAACCGGCTGGATGGGAGAGAATCTATGTACGTACCCCGGCTTTCCTATATTACGTGACAAGTGATTCTCACACCCCCATACTTGCCTTTATACACTTCTTCTTATTTCTATATACTTACTTCCAAAGGAAGTAATATTAATTCCCACGCTAAATTATTGGGGAATACTCGTAGAACGTACAAACTAGAAGCTATAATGAAAGAAGCTTCAGTTTTCTAAGTTCCTAGCATCCTGGGAAATAATCTAGGTAGCTAGGTCGTTAACTTCCTTTACTACTAGGCTTACTACTAGCCCAATACCTCTACTTAAAGTGGGTAGAGCCCTAGGTTTCAAACTTTCCTCTTAGTTTAAACGCTATTATATAGGATACAAAAGAGATAATAGACTCTACAATCTCAAGTAGCTAGTATTTAACTTTGTCCTTTTCTCCAACCAAGTTCCTTCTCTCTAGGAATATCTTTTAGGAGTTTCTACTAAATTTAGAAGGTATAACCTCGAATCTAATTTAGAAAGCCTTTTGGGGGAAAGATATGGCCTGTTGGGGGCTCGATATGGCCTTCTGGGAGAGAGATATGGCCTTTTGGGGAGCGGATATGGCCTTTTGGGAAGCTGAAATCGGATCAAATAGGTAAAATAATAGGAATTAGATAGAATATTGTAGAAGTATAAAATTTGAGATATTGAAAACGAAGTAGGCAAGGTGAAAAAACGGTACCCGTAAACAAAGGTGGCGGTGCGAGAAGTTCTGCACTCTCCTGTCCCCCCGAGGGCGCGAGGCGCCACACGGTCTTGGCCCTAGCTTCAGGTTCTCTCCCTTCTTCCGTCTTTACTTCTAGTCAGGCTCCAGTCACTGCCTGTTTGCTTTTGCAAACCCCTCTTGTGTGGCTGTGTCTCTCATCCTCATCCTCACTCACCCAGCCTCACTCTCCCAGCCTCACTCTCCCACCTTCACTCTCTCCCACCCTCACTCTCCCACCCTCACCATCCCACCCTCATTCTCCCACCTTCACTCTCTCGTCATCCACCACAGGTATTCGAGCTCGATCACCAGAGCCTTGAGCTTTACATCCAGAGCAATCTACCTGCATCAAACCTCCCGTCATTACCTCCATCATTCCCAGCCATGGACAAGCTTCCCCAGGAGGTCATCGACCGCATCGCGGGGTATCTGTTCCCGCACCTGGCGTCCGGTGGCAAGTATCATCACCTCGAAGACAGCCCAGGACCGGCAGAGTGCGCCACGATCTCCAGGACGTGGAAGAGAACGATCGAGGCGATGACCTTTCGCCGGCTTGGGGTGTTGTCACGCGACGACATTCCTGATGCCAAGTATCTTTTGGGCAGCGACCCTCATCGGCGCGCCTCTGTCGAGAGGATTGACTTCTTCATTAATGTTGGTGAGACCCCGAGGGACACACAGTTCCATCGTATGAGGGACCAGAAGTTTGTGCAGGAGTTTCGCCTCCTCATCAACTTCATCAACGAGATCTGGGTAAGTGCCTTTACCGTCGGGAACATCCCAGGTTCGTCAGCGAGACAAGGTAGAGCTGACCAAAATATCTTCACCAGCCAACTTCCAACGACCCCGTTCACGACACCCAGCCCATTCTTCTTGTAGTCAGCATCGTCGGCTACAGCAAGTGGGATGCGCAACTCTGTGATCAGAGTGCGTTTACCCAGGAGCCAGGCACCTTGAACCAGCTGCCATCATGCCCGGCAATTACTTCCCTCGCCATATATTTCGAGGAGGACTTGAGGAGGGACTTCCATCCCAGGGATGTGGTGTTCGCGCCTCAGAAGACTCGAGAAGCCGACATCGCCATGGAAAATGGCACAATGGTCCCTCCTGCCTGGATCATGAACGTCGTGGCCAAGTTCCCTTCGGCTCAACAGGTCGACTGTGAGATCTACAACTTCATCAGGCGAGGCTTGAGAAGATATCATATGCAACAAGGTGAGTACAAGACCTCCATCATTGTAGACTGGGACACATAGTTCCAACTCTTAGAAAGCGTCGAGAACAAGTCACTAACCCCCCTGCCCTCTCAATCCAGAACTCTGCAACTCCCTCGGCGGCCCCGCCTTCGCACACCTCCAAAACCTCTCCCTCTGGTTCGGCCCCAACAACTTCTCATCCATCCAGTTGCAAGCGTTCCTCTCAAACAAACAGTATCCCGCCGTGCCACCCGTACGCCCCACGGACTCTCTCAACTCCGTCCTCCGGACCCTGTCCCAGCAGCTCAAAGAGCTGCATATCCACGGGCTCTTCTCGCTCAGCCCGGACCTCTTCATCAACAGAGCCGATGATAGTAACCAACCATCCTGGCCTCGCCTCCGCGTCCTCCGGGTCACCACAACCCTCCTCACCCCCTGCGGCTCGAAGTGGCTCATCCCCCCGCATCGCTTCCGACCCCGCAGGGAAAACCGTCCCTTCACTATCAACGCGACCCTGAGCACGGGCACGATCGAGTTCAACAAACTCATGACCGCGCTCTCGCACGGCATGCTAGCCATGCCCCGCCTCCAGCTCCTCACGCTGGACTTCCTCGTCGGTCCAGACGAGCCTGACGAGCACGTGGACTGGACTGTGAACTGGACCGGGAACGGCATGTTCATTGGAGATGGACCACATGTATATGTACCTGGCAAGACGTACGAGCTCGTGCGGTACGAGAGGGCGAAGAACGAAGCAAAGGAGATGGCCCAGTTCACCGGTGGAATCATGGAGAAGCCGGCGGAGGGCAACGGGTTTTGCACTTTGCGCGTGTTCAATGAGCGGTTTGTCTCGACGAACAAGGTGTTGTACTGGCGTCCGTTTCCGAAGGAGGCGGTGGAGAATTGGAATGAGTTGCATAAGAGGATCAAGGGGTTGTCGGGGTTGGAGGAGTGGAGGCGGATGTAGATGACTTGAGGAACTTGGTGGCCAGGTCTTGGAGGGAGATTTGAAGGACACGGATGGATAGAAGACCAGTGATGTCTAGCGCCCCCGTATCATCACAACCTCAGTGGCGTCGTTTAGGTTCATGTTGCTTGTGGCGGCGTGGAGGTTGCTGCTCTCACCAAGGACAACAAGATTCTCACTTGTGGCGTCAACGAAGGCTTTGTCTGGGTTTATTCTGGCTCTGAAATCTTTGTCGAGTTACTTGTAATAATAACGAACAACTGCACGTATGGTGGCAACTGAAGCTGAAGACTTGAACGTTTATACCGAGCAAGACGGGTGTTTTCTGCCGGGTTCTCATGTAGAGGTACCTACCCGATCACATCATCACAATAGTACATTCTTTACTTAACTGTTTCCTCTCTATGCCTCATATCAGTCACCTCGCTTCTATTACGCATGCAGCAGGAAGCCTGGTACCTCTGGGAGACAAGAGGCTCACTTTTACCGTTTTACGGGGCTGGTAGATGGAGGTTAAACTGAAGGTATCCTGAGGAGGAAACAAACAAGGTGGCTTTTGATACCGAGATTGAAAAGGACGGATATAGTCTAATGGGAAGATAGCATACGGCCCCTGTTTGATACTTCGAGATACAAGAGAACTAATACATGCCCTGGGTAGCGAAATTGCATGGTTAAAATGCTTCCTACGTCAAGCTTAACCTCCTACACGCCACACGCCCTTCAAGTTACTGCTCGAGCCAACGGGCCGATTGAATGTACGGAAAGTACCTAAGACAGTCCTCCTGATAACCGGCATCTTTAACAGTCATCCTCCTCCATTCAGGAATGATTGAATGGCCCTTGATCCTGAAGTGTAGCTCATTCCAGTTTCTAAGAGCCTCCTCTGGGCAAGCGGTCCAAGGCACTTGACGAGTTATGTAGAACTCCTCAACCTCCGGCCCGAAGTACCTTAGGCAGAAGTATCCCCTATCAAAGATGCTAAGGTTACACCACAGATCTTTGGGAGGGCATTCGGCCAGCGGCACACTTTCGTTTTCTTCCCGATCGTAGTTGATTAGACCGTGAAGCTTTATATCCTTAAGTGACAAACTGTCACGAGTCTCGTGTGGCAGTGGGTAGTAGACCCCGTTGGGGTTGCAACCTGAACGGACCTGGATCCCGAGTTCTTGGAGCTTGGGCATCCTGAGCATGCCGCGGGAGAGACTCAGCATGAGCTCGTTGAAGTCATTGGTTGGTTTGCGGAGGATGTCGTCGATGCGGTAGGAATCATCAATTGTGTTGGCATCTGGAAGGTACAAGTTTCCAGTGCAGGTTATGTTTGTTGTGTCGATGGACAGCACCTCGAGCCGAGGCCATGAGGGCTGCTCATGGGCTTCGCCGTTTCTCTTGTGAAAGAAGTCTGGGCTGAGGGTGAATGTGCCTTGGATGACCAATTCCACTAGGCCCTGTGATACTGTCCGCAATGCCGCGTTGAGGCCATCCTCGCCGTTCTCTGGGTGGTCTACTGCGACCCTTGGGGTAGCCAAATATTCTTCCAGGGCTTCCGATTGTTCCCCACCCCAGTAGTGGTATGAGCCGATGTAGAGGTGAAGAACCTGGAGGTTGGCAAAGAGCGGGCCATTCAGAGCTTTGCAGAGTTCTATAAGCAGCTGTGTTAGTTTCTACACACTTGACAGAGGTTGAATGTTTGAAAAGCACATACCGTTCCGAAAGCGACCTCTTTTTTCCGAGTCTCGGTTGAGGAAGTCGTAGAACTCCCAGTCCGCAGTGGTTACCGAGGGGAGCTTGGAAAGGATCTCGACGATCCAAACCGGCGGAACTTTTCTTCCCACCATAGGCTCGGAAATGTCGAAGGAGATGTTCACGTCGTAGAAAAGGTATAGCCCGGTGACTGCTGGGCATACAGGAAGCTCGTGGGTGCCGGGTGGTGGTGCAGTAAAAGCACTTTCGTCACTCTCTGCGTCCCATGCGCCCATGCCGACTATGTTGATAGTCAAGAGGAGCTCTTCAGCGAGAGTGTCGGAAGATGGCTGGTAGCAAGATCAGTAACGGTTTAGGAAGAGGCATAGTTGCTGGCTTAAAGGATTTACCCTGATGCGGTTGATGAACTCAAGCATGTTGCGGAATTCGACCACGATCACCTTATCCCTGATGTGAGGGGAACTGGAAGTCCTCTCAACATCCAGGTTGATAGTCCACGCAACTCTGCGTACAGAGTTGCGACGATGCAGATCGCGGGATATGGCCTCTTCTGCTATCAAGGCATCGCTGTGGGATCGGATCTTCAAGATCCAGAATGTCAACTGTTCGATGGAACGTTTCCAAACCGGAGATAACGTGGCATATGGTGCCGCGCTGAGATCGTCCTCCTCCCAATCGCAAGGGGCGTAGCGTTTATAGTCAGGATGCCCGTCGTACTCGTCTGTCTTTTCCGCAAGAACCGGAAACATGAATCCTGTGATCTTGTCGACCACCTCTTGAGGAAGCTTGTCCATCGCGATGAGTGCGGGGCTCGTCTGTTGAAGAGGAGGAAGTGAGTAGGTAGAGGGGTAGATGAGCCGTAGATGAGCTCCTTTGAGAGATGCCGCAAATGAATGCGAGTAGAGGTAGGTATCTTGTCTTGCACAAGCGGAAACTGCAATATCTCTGCGTGTGGCTCGTGGTTGTTCGACGTGTTCGATGATGTAAACGCAAACGAGGAAGTAAGAAGGGAAAGGATTAAAGAGCAAGACGAGCAAGTTGGTGGGGCAACCACCTTCACTTGCACTTGCTTTATGAGCAACCAGCTTTACCACGTTGCCGCCGGTTGCCGCTAGCCTAATGGGCCAAGCTCGACTTCAGGCCCTTGCCTGCCAAGTTGTCGTACTAGTGAACCGCAAACGGCGAATAGATTACACGTCTGGCCAACTTTCCCCGTCTCAACTTGTATCCAATATGCCTTTGGAATGAGATTACCTCTAGAGACCTCTCTTGTTAAAAAAGGTAGAAATTCTCCTACCCCTCTAATTATCTTCGCACAGCTCTTATTATTCCTGAACACTCGCTTTTCTACCAACTATCACCGACCTCAAAGCTAAAGTAATCAAGAAGATTTATAGAACGCAAACTAGGTATTAATTCTATTATTAGAAACCTAAAGTTTCTTATTATGTGCTTTTTATTTAATATAAATAGCTCCAAAATAAAAGATTCTAGATCTTAAACTTCCTATCAAAGAGTATGAACAAAGATCTAACTTAAAGGCCTATTGGATATTAGATATAGCTTATTGGGAGGCAGATATAGCTTGTTGGGGGGCAAAGATAGCCTATTGGGAGCTAGGGATAGCCTCTTGGGGGATGGATATAGCCTGTTGGGGGATAGATATAGCCTAATGGGAAGTAAGGACTAGATGGAAGACTTTAAATAAAAGAAATAGGTATTGGATAAAACTTCCTACAAATATAATATTTAATATTTTCAAAAGGTGGTGTGTTGGGAGAAAAAAGGGTACCCGTAGCCAAAAGGCGGGGTGCGAGGAGTTCTGCCCGTTGGTAAGGTACCGAACAGCCTTCTGTCACCGCGTTTCCAATCCCAAGTGTATAAAAGGTATGCGTAAGTTTCATTACGGCTTGTCCTGATTTGAGTGACCAGCGTATCAGACTACCGGTGTTTGGTTCATTCTTACGACCACTCGCCTACCTAGCAGGTACCTGCGCTCTTAACCTCTGCCCGGATGCTTTCCGACCATTCCCTGCAACCTCCAGAAATATCGAACACGAACGGTACCCCCCTTATAGTATTCTTCTCATTCAACTATTTCCGTCCCTTTCCCTCCACCTACCTCCAGGTACCGATCCCGTAGCCTCTCTCAACAGTTCGTGAGATGATCAAAGCTGCCAGAAGCGGGAAGATGAAACAATCAGGGAAGAGAATAGTATGATAATAGCACATTTTGATGGTAGAGGTATATGAAGTACAGGAATATTGACCACGAGTAGTGAGGATATAAGCCACCAGCTGTTCACCGACCCGGGAACAGCGACAAGCCCCTGAGTCTACGACTCAACTCCAGGAGATTCTCCTCCACTTCGTCGGAGATCACCGACTTAAGCGCATCATTCTTGTCAAAGTAGACATCATTCAAGAGATGACTAGTAGCACTGGTGCCTCCCTCGGCAGAGGTATCCAACACAGCCTCCGCTAACCATTTCCTCTGATACGTTATTCTCTCGCAACGGAGAGAATCATCATAATCTCCTCTTGCGTAACTGTTCAGGACCCCGACCCGGAAGGCAATCTCAACACTCTCAAGCTTTGGCATGCAAAGCATGCCGCGCGATAGGCTAACAGCTAGTTCGTTGAGCTCCTTTGGGTCTCGTGACAGAAACCGATCGATTGTAAGACCTCGTCCGAGCGATTGTTCTCGGAGCCCTGACGATGATAGGAACTAACTATCACCGTCTGTGTAGAGCGTCGATTCGATCTTTACTTCTCGCAGATGTGGCCAAAATGGTGGCTGCTGTTGGCTCGTCGCAGGACTGGCTTTCTTCAAACTGACTCCGGCGCGTCCATTCGTGAGCTCCTTGGGGTAGAAAAGCTCAGGGTGGACCGCGAACAGTCCGGAGACGTGGAGGACACTGAGCTGTTGACTAAGCTGTCTCAATGCTGAGTTGAAACGGGGACTGTGGTCATCCTCGCTGCTGTTATTGCTCACATGGGTCGTAGCCAGCGAGGCCAGGTATTTGCTGGGAAGTTTGTTGAAGGTACTGAAGCCAAACGGACCGACGTGGAGGTACAGCTCGGTCAGGTTGGTAGTCAATGGGCCCGTCAGGAATTGGAATGTGTCTGAAAGTTCGTGAAGTTAGCAAATGATCACCAACAGAGCTCAAATTCTCCCGATGGAACCAAGGCTGTTATGTACCTGTGAACAAACGGTCCCGAAAGTGTCCCTCCCCGAGAAGGTTAAACATGTCATACGAGAGTTTTTCAACCGATGGCAGCTTGGCCATCAGCGGTTGCAAGATCCATCCCGGAGGTACCTGGTTGCCCTTGCCTGATTGCTTATGTCGCCGGGGTCTAGGTCCCTTCTTCAATGCCTGATCGAAAACGATTTTGAGGGAAGTAATTGCCGGAGCGATTGGAAGCCTCGTTGCCTCTTGGGGAAATGTAAAGGCGCTGTCATCACACTCGGGATCCCAATGTCCAATCCCGACAATACTTACCGTTAGGGTCAATGGCCGTGTCCTGATCGTTCCCATGTCGGCGGGCTGTTGTTCATTTGTTAGATGATATCAATAATTTGCGAAAACAAAGGAAGTGGACATAGCTGTTGATACGAGAATAAGGCTTGGAGACGGAGGAGTTGCGGGCTGCTTACCCATATATCATTAATGAACGTAAACAATTGGCTGAACTCATCTAGAAGGCTTAGCTGGCGAACGGAGTCTGGCATGGTCTGCAGGTCTCGATATGCGAGCTCATATGTTGTGTACGTAAAGCGTCTGACCGAGTCTCGACGATTTTCGTTGCCTTCTCCTTCCAGGATTGTTCTAAAGGAGGACAAGTCATAAGAGGCGATGCTGTCGATTGTGGTAAAAAGCCGCCGTTCTATAGCACGTCGCCACCCCATGGAAACGGTACTAAACTCAGCCAATTTCATTGGGGAAGATTCGAAACTCGGCATTTCCCGTCCAGATTGCTGGTAACTTGCGGCTCGGCTCCGTGCGCGCTGGAGGTCCTGTGCAAATGCTTCGACGATTGAGTCGATAATTTCTTGAGGTAGTCGATCCATGATGGAAATGGTGGGAGGTAAGCAGTACTGACGGAGTTGGAAGGCGACGACAGACGAAGGGGCTGTACTGTGATGCTATGAAGAGAGGGACAGAGAGGAGGAGGAAGCTGGAAGTCTGGAGGGGTAAAATAGGCACCCAAGTGAAGGCACTGAGGCACGTGACAGGGGCCCTCTCAACAAATGGTGACATAAAGAGGGAGTAAGGCACGGGAAAATCAACGCGTGAAGATCTCTACCCGCACCCACCACATTTACCTCAGGTGTGACGGCTGGCACCAAGTGCCATGTGCCGTCACAGTTTCCATGCACGGGTGGCTCAGGTTCTGGTTCTGGACCTTGGGAGTTCTGGATATTCAACCCAGTCCTTCAATTTTCAAGCAGGTTCCGGACTTGGCAATTACAGTCCGAAGCAGCCGCCCATGTTAGAAATCTAGATGTGGCCCAGTCAGCAACCATCCAATCCTCGAGACATTGCCGATGGTCATGATGGTGAGGGCTCGTTGCTCGATGTTACTTGGCCATCCTTGAGAGGCCATGTATCCACATCACGGTGTTAATGGGATGCCAAAATGAAAGGGGAAGGTATATAGAGGTGTACAGCAACAAGGGGAACGGTCCTATTCTCTTAAGAATCCCTACTACTCCGTTACCGTACTGGTTGGAGTAGTGGCTATGGTACCTGTTGAGAGGTCAGTGAGCCGGTCGTTATTTGGAGAAAGATCATTTGCTTACCAGGAGGTTCCATATTGTGTGACACGGAAGGTGTAGCTCTTCATGGAACCTGGTGGAATTGGACATTCTGTGACTCCATTTGCTCCGTCCTGGTTGCTCTCACCAAGCTGCCGGATACCGTGCCAGTGGATGGATGTTCTGGGTGATTGTCAGACAAGTTCCTGCAACTGGCTCAAGTGGGCGAACTTACCCGTTGTGCTGCAGATTGTTATACACGTTCACTTGGATGTAGTCACCCCAATCTTTCGAAATTTGTCAGTGTCTGCTTTCCTCATGGCCGACCAGTCATCACTCACCAGCTCTGATTGTTGGTCCAGGAAACTGGTCTGAGGAGAGCTTGTTAGTCTACGTCTGCCCGAGTAACATCCATCCCAACATGGTTCAGACTCACTGTTGATAAGCATAGCAGGCTTGACAACCCCATCTGGGCCAACCCAGTTGGTGACGTTTGTGATGTGTAGATCGACCTAGGAAACCATGACTGTTACAAGACAATTTCCTAGCTGAAGTGTTTGCAAATCCGCACTCACATTGACCGTGTTGAAAGCAGGCGGATTAGTGACCTCATAATACGCATTTTGTACGTCATAAACGGTGCTATGTCATATCTATATGACCAACGGTCCTCGGGGATGAAATGTTTTGTCATGATGAGAACGGCTCTAAAATGATTAGAAGGTTTCAGAGGTGGCCACGAAAGCGACGGGATCTTCTGGTGGTCCTGTGACCAGGTTGAGCAAGTACCCTTCCGTTCCTCTGGCGGTGCACCGCGAGATTCTCCCAAACGCCAAGTCCATAATGATGCCATTGATAAATGGCGTGAGGGGGTACTGGGGGAAGCTGGGACGTCAAGGCTAGTTGGTAGGGGTTCGGAAACCGTTGATCCGGTTAATGCTCACACAAGAAAGAAAGAGGAACAAGGCAGGATTCCGGAATAGCTTAATCATGACTACCTCTATCTGACCCTACACTTTCTTAGCCGGACTCTTCCTTCCTCCTCTTAGCAGGCGCCGGCATCTTGTCCTTAGTAGGTATCCATGCGTAGCGAGTCTAGCGACTCGGGGTCGGCCTCCGACAATTCCAGTTGATTTCCAACGTCCTGGGACAAGCCGTTCGACTCAGAGAGTGCTGGGACCTGAAAGTCCAGGTCAGAGGGCAACTGGTCGATGGCCGAGCAGATTCTCTTGAAGTGGTCGGGCATCCAATTGTCGTAAATGTTCTTGACAAACCGATATGCCGTCCACTTCTCCCTGCCATCCATAGAGGTATCTATGTGGCCGAGAAAGGGATGGCGAAAGAGGCGAGATAGAGCGCAAGAAAGGAGAACAGGGTAACAGAAAAAAAACATGACCTTTGATGTTGACAGAGATTATGGTCCCCAAGCCGGTGCATTGGGGGTGTATAAGGCCAAAGAACGTGACTCGGAGACAGGTATCACGCCGGGCCACGAATGAGCCAGACGTCGGGCCTTGAAGCGTTCACTCCCTTCGCTGAATACCTATAGGTTTGACGTTCACCTGTAACAAAGCCCGTTTAGTTAGCTGTCTGCTTCTTCCAGCGAGGACTGAACTGCCATGGTTACGAGGGAACCTACGAGTTTGAGCATGGCGGACGAGCCGAGCAGCACGGAACTGCGCTCGTACATCCTCCAGACGGGCTTGCCGATCCGTGAAGGGCCTGTATGAGACGTTGGAAGTGTCTCGTACATACTGATCGATCTTGATCTCGGTGGGCCAGTCCTGCGGGAGGGGAACAGGAGAAGGGTTGAAAAGGAGCATGTCCATCTTGATGTCGAGGGATGGAAGACCCGATGTGACTCGGCCAATCTCGTGGTCCCAAGATCGTTGCGAGATGAATGGGGGGCGTTTAGGGGGGTTGTACATGGTGGAGGACGATGGTTTAGTGATCGGTTCGTTGTTGGTAGACAAGGCAAAATAAATAGATGACGGAAAGAAGAGAAGGAGGTAGAGGATTGAAGTGGCCAGGTAGAGATACATTCTTGGCGGAATGAAAGAGATGCACCAAGTTTGGCTGATGAGAAAAGACCGCAGCAGGAAGGCACTGATGAGGGTAAAGTGCCCTGGATGCTGTCAGCTGGCAACTGCGGCTCCTTAGGAGGGGAAGCTGTTCACAGCCAGCACATGCATACCCTCTGCAGAGACGCTCTTTCCTTAGAACATCCTCTTTTCATCTTTGTTTTCCCTTCCTTCCCTTTCTTTTGAGAAAGCCTACATGCACCCACCCCAAACCTCCCCATACCCGATTTTTCCAGATGTTAGCTGTTATGTAAATTATTGCGTTTTAGCGGTATTTCTGACTGTTTTGAATGTGTTATGACATTTGAATCACCCCCCTATGTGATTCAGTGTGTTATTCTTCATGTGATTTCTGTGCCTCCCTATAATTTAAACCTGGTGATATTTCCATGGCGTTTAGTGCAAAATGCTGTGAGTTGATTACTCTAGAGCTTGGTGCTGATATGCGACGTGCAAATGGTTGTAAAGGGGTGGTGTAAAAGGGGTGTAAATGGCCGTGTGAAATCGAGCGAAAAAAATGACCAAGTTAGAGGAAATGTTGCGTGTCATTTGAAATGCGAAATTTAGCGGGTAAAAACGGGGTTTTCAATGTCAGGTGTCATCCAGCTGTCGGTCCTACTATTTTGTGGATTTCTGGGAGAAATCGGGTATGGGGAGGTTTGGGGTGGGTGCATGTAGGCTTTCTCTTTCTTTTCCTCTATCTTGCCTCAATCAGTTCTGAACCACTCCTCGCGCCTTCCCCCCGTCGCAGAATGTTAACGCAGCCGAAATATTCAGGTCCCACGGCCCCCGCCCTGCGCGATCTTGCTCTCGTCGCCATCCCACGAAGGAGAAGATGTCAACACGAACATCTCCTCGATGTAATCCGACCGGTTGACCCCGTCCACCTCCGTTGACCGGCTCCGAGTCCACCCCAGCGACGCTTTCCATCATCCGCACTGTCACTCTCGACACAGACTTCTGAGATGGAGTAGCAGGATCGCGAGGACTACTCGATGTCGAATTGTTCGGGAAGGACACGCAACGCTCCGTCGAGCATGCCAGGCCATCCAGCTGCCATCTAGTCTCCCGGGTCTCAGCAGTTAGCGCCGCGCACGATCATCCGCCGGCCGTAATCGAGATTCGAAGACCATTTGACTCTAGGGTTGGAAAGAATCGCAAGTGTTGATCGTGCGAGCTGAACGCTAGCGAGATCTCACCGCACAGTCGATGGTGTCTAGGCGTGTGACGAAGTGGCTTGTCGGGTTGAGAATGTCGTCAAAATAGGCTCTGGTGTCGAACTCGAGCCAAAATGGGTCCCGCCTGTACCAAGGTCTCTGATTGGGCGCTTTGTCTCAGGACTCCACCGCATTCTCATTCCAGTGCCAACCGCAGTCGAACCGAGACCAACTTTCCGCGACGACCACGAAACGAACTCAAACAGGATGCGGCTCCGACATTGAAAAGTTGAAGATTCCTCAAATTTGATGCCAAGACCTCAACTTCAACGTCGATCAACCTTCACGCCGCATTGTCGTTACCAATCCTTTCAGTTCCACAGCGGCTTCCGTCGGTGCGGCGAGGGTGCCTCAGGGTGTCCAGGAGCCAGGTCAATTGTATTTGCACCTTCCTCATTCTGCAATGTTGGTCCTACACTATCAGGCTTGGCAACACCTTGGCGGGCTTTGGCGGCGGCTGGGCGCAACTCGGTCCGCCAAGATCACGCCGAGACGACACCAAGAGCTGGGCATGCCTTGTTCTCCTGCCTTATCTTGAAATCAAGCCGTCTGGGCAAGGCACGGGAGTCTTGGCACATGTCAATCCCGTCTTGACTTTTTGCCTTCCGTGGTGGCGCTGCCCGGCTTGGGGTTTTTTTTCGTCAGTTCAAGTTCCTGCTTGTTGATAGTTGATTGTTGTGATGTTGCCGTGGTGGTGTTGGTGTTGAGCGAGGAACCGAGTTTGGTGCTCGGTCGGGGCATGCCATTCAGGGCCAGGGCTGTGCAGGTTTAATGGCTGCCAAATCTGCCTTGCGCACAACCGAGACGATGTTTGTGGTGACCGAGCCTTTCCACCTGGCGCGAGACATGTGTTTCTCTTGCCTGGCTCAGCCATTGACTTTTTGAACACCGAGAATTCGCAAGCTGAAGACAGGATTTGGTACGCATCGCTGATCCCTTCCTTCTCCGCACTCTCCAAATGCCCCATCTTTCGTCCCATGTCGCGCCCCTGGTGTAAACATTAGCGGCCTCTGTCAATCCCCGAATCCCGATTTTAGTGTCTGCTTACGCCATCCACAGATAACCGCAACAATCCACAGTCAGGATTGATACCAAGAATAAGTTATCACGATATCAGATATCAGCCAACATCTCGGTGTTATTCCTACGGAGCCACGATAAGACAACGCGATGCTGATACGATACGATATCCCCAAGACCGTTGGGGAGGATGAACATTCACACATGGACAATGGCAGGTTGAGGTTACAGTGGCTGGCTACCCTGAACTGCGCTGACACTGTCTTTTTACACTTGGCTGCACCTTTTCAATGCCTTCGGTCGCTGGAAGAAGCTAGTGGGGCCGCCGTTATGCATGATGCCATCCAGCTCTTGTCCATTCCAGCCATTCAGTGTCGAGCAGTGCCAATCCCTCGCGTGCCCTCGGTGGTGTTCTGGAATTGCTCCCTGTTCATCTCTTCCCTTTCCGGCTGCTTGGCCCTTGATTTGGGGTTCAGGGTTGGGGTTGAGTATGAGAGACCCTCCTCCTCACGTTCGTCCCTTGTTTGTCTCCCCCGCAGAGGACTTGGGACGATGCAACGTCTCGGCTTCTTGCAAGAAATTGGAGATTCGGGCAGTCAGCCACCCGCACTCGTGTCTCCCATTCGCTCACCGAGTTTGTCTTTCTTTTTCACTTTTCGAATTCGGTGCAGTGTAACCAGTGCGACACAAACCGGGACAGGGAAGGAGAGCCGCCTCAGCTACTTGGTCACTCCCCCCATCTTCCATGCGACGATATGGACAAATGGAGTCGTCTTATCTGCTGGATAACGCCCAGCGGCGGCCCAGGTCGGTACATGGATTGGGACATGGGGACATGGGATGCTACCTGGTTTGCTGCTTCCTTCCTTCCCCATGTGAGCTTCTCGGCCGACGATTATAAGTTGAAACCTCTCCCGCGTTCCCATGGTCGTCACTTCCTCGGTCTAGACTCTCGTCTCCTTCCTGTCACGCGCCTCCGTCTGTTTCTGACCGTCCCGTCTCTTGTTCTTCCCGGTTCCTACGACCGACGGACCTGAACTTGGTCGGATCGCCTCCCACCTGGAATATACCTCCTCGGTTCGCAGTCTACCCAAGCCGATTGCAATTTGCAACAACATCAGCAAAAGCAGCGATAGAGTTGGCCCATCATGGCCTCCAAACTCAACTTCCTCAAAGGGAGGAGCGACGAAAAGACCACACCAGCCTACGGCCAAGACGACGGAATCGAACGCGGCGTTAGCTACAGCAGCGAAAATGGACGAGTCGACGACGACGGCGAGAGCGAGGGCCCCGATGATCTCCATCGTGGCATGAAGCCGCGCCAGTTGAGTAGGTATCCCCTCCCCAGTCCACCATGCCACACCATTCGCTAACAAGTTTTTTGTCCAGACATGATGGCCATCGCTGGCGCTATCGGAACCGGTCTGATCATCGGTACCGGCACCTCGCTGAAACTTGGACCCGGCTCCTTGCTCATCGGATACCTGATTATGGGAATTATCGTCTACATCGTCATGGTTGCCCTCGGCGAGATGGGTGCCTGGCTACCACACAAGAAGTCCTTCTCCGGTTATGCTACACGCTTCGTCGATCCTGCCTTCGGTTTCGCTACGGGTTGGAACTACTTTTTTAAGTACGTGATTGTGCTGCCCAACAACTTGACGGCTACGGGTATCATTCTGCAGTATTGGCGACCGGATATCAATGTCTCTGTGTGGATTACGGTGTTTGGAGTCGCTATTATCGCTGTTAACGTACGTTTCCCTTCGCCGGTTTTGGTAGGGACAAAGCTAACGGGTAACAGCTCATCCATGTCGCCTTCTTCGGCGAAGCAGAATTCTGGATGTCGCTCATCAAAGCCCTTGTAATCGTCATGCTCATCCTCCTCTGCTTCATCATCGCCCTCGGCGGCGGTCCCAACCACGTGCGCACCGGCTTCGGATTTTGGCGAGACCCCGGCGCTTTTGCCCAATATTCCGCTTCCGCGGGCGACGACAAAGTCGTCATCCAGGGTGCCACCGGCCGTTTCTTGGGCGTCTGGGCTTGCATGGTCCAGGCCACCTTTGCCTACCTCGGCACTGAGCTCGTCGGCGTGGCTTTTGGCGAGACCCCCAACCCCCGCAAGAACGTCCCTCGCGCCGTTAACCAGACGCTCATGCGCATCGTGTTCTTCTACATTGGTGGTATCCTTGTACTGGGCATGGCCGTCAAGTACACCGACCCCCTGCTCGGCGCTGTTAAGAAGACCAGCGGTCTGGCTTCCCCGTTCGTCATCGCGGCCAAGAACGCTGGTATCAACAAGCTCGACGACGCGGTTAACGGACTGTTGCTCATCTTCACCGTGTCGGCTGCCAACTCGGATATCTACCTCGCTTCCCGCACCGTCTGGGCTTTGGCCAAGGACGGACAGGCGCCAGCGATTATGATGAAGACTAACAAGCGCGGTGTGCCCATCCCTGCCGTCATCTTGTCCTCTCTCTTTATCGTCTTGGGTTACATGAACGCTACCAAGGGTTCTTCCACCGTTTTCGGCTACTTTGTGTCTCTCGTCACTGTCTTTGGTGCTCTCAACTGGGTTGCCATCCTCGTTTCGTACCTCTTCATGATCAAGGCCATGAAGGTGCAGGGCGTCCCCCGCGAGGCCATGCCTTACAGGAATATTCTCCTGCCATGGGGTGCGCCGATTGCGCTTTTCCTGACCATCTTGATCATCATCTTCAACGGATATGGCGCCTTCTTCCCGCACTTCCAGGTGGACAAGTTCTTGACGAGTTACATTGGTATTCCGGTGTTCTTGATCAACATCGCATGGTGGAAGGTTTTTAAGAAGACCAAGAGAGTGAGGCCGGAGGATGCGGATTTGGTTACGGGAAGGAGGATGTTTTAAGTCCCGGTGTAGGGAAGGGATTGGGGGGGGACGGGGAGGAAGAGAAGCATAGAGATGCATTGAAAGCGTTGCGATGTTTTTCGAAGGGGAAGAGAGGAGGTGTTGTAGATACCCATGAGTGAAGATGCAAATGATCATTATTGTAACCCAAAATTATGACCAACCGCCTTTTGACGTCGTGCTTCTGAGACCTACTTACTCACTCCAACACCTCTTCGCAAACTCCAATACCTCCCCATTAAACCTCTCCGCCTCCTCCCAAAACAACCAATGCCCACTGGTCTCGTACCAGCTAACCTCCGCCGCCTTCTCATTGCCGCCCCCCTTTTTGGCGCGTCTTACAACCTCCTCCATCCCCTCCAAACTAAAACACCCGCTCCTCTTGCCACCCATCACCACCACCGGCTTGGTTATCCCTTCGCACGCCTCCCGGTGGTCGTACCGCGTGTGATCGGCTATGAGCTTGGCTAGCCAGGCGCCGGAGGGACATTGTGCTGAGATGGCAGTGAAGAAGGCCTCGTCTTTTTTGCGTTGTTCGTCGGTGATTTGGTCCGAGAGGAGGGGAGCGTGGCGGTAGCCTAGGCATTCATCTACCAGCGCTAGGTGGGTGGTGTGGCGGTCGGAAGGGGGGTGGTTCCATGCTGCCTGCGCGCCGAACATGGTAGCTTCGTCGTAGCACCCCTTGTGAGCCTTGCTGGCGTCCCAGGAACCGAAGGAGGAGCGGTCTTGCAAGGGAGCTTGGTCAACAAAGACAAACCCGCTGAAATCGGCGTCGGTGAAGAGTTCGATGTATGTCCAGAGGATGGCGGCGCCTATGGAGCAGCCTACGCCTACGATTTCGAGAGGTGGTTGGGGACCGGAGTGGCCGAGGCGGCGGGAGGTTTTGAGGAAATCGAGCATGTTCTTGAGGTCGACGGCGAGGCGGGCGACGTGATATCCCCCTTCATAGCTCTCGTACGCCTCCTCCTTTCCCTTTTCCCCTTCCCCTTCCCCTTTCCCCTCCCCTCCCTCAACTCCCCCCTTGTGCTTCCTCTTCCGCCGCAATCCACTCCCCCCATGACCTCTCATATCCCAAGCAACAACCCAGTGACTTTTCGCCAGTTCATCAAAGTTCCTCTCAAAGTACTCACTACTCCCCGAAAATCCATGGAGCAAGAGAATCAAGCGGGAGTAATTCGGCCCTTCCTCTGCAATGACCGAAGCTTTGGAAGCGCTTCTCGCGCGATTACTGGCGGCAGTGCCACTGCCGCTGTCGGTGGTGGCGGTGGTGGCGGTGCGGCCCGTGAAGGTGAGGATTGGGGAGGTGGGAATGAAGTTTGGGTCGGGATTGTTGATCGGGAGGGAGGATTTGAGGGAGATGAGGGCGCCGTCGGAGGCTGTGAAGGTTGTGGTGTGATGAGGGCGTGGTGGCATCTTGATGGCGGTTGTGATGAGTTTGGTGATCAAAATGGGTTTTGTCGGACGGGGCGTCGGGCGGTGTTAATGAGCTGGTGAGCTGGTGAGCTGGTGATTTTGATCAAGCCGTGACTGATTGAGCGTGTTGAAATGTCGGCAACGAGGACCGGGACTCCGGGAAACCGGGACTTGTACTGGGGAGGGAGCGATTTGAAAGAGTCGGTCGGGATCAAGGCCCGTGGACGGGGCGGGCAAGGGCGGGATTGTGATCGGGGTTGACCGGTTTGGACACCGAGCGCCGGACGAAAAGCTGAAAGATGACGCAATGCGCGGGATGCGGGAGATAAGATAACCTGCAAATGCGCCGATTGTGCGGGGACCGGTGAGAGGGAGTTACACGCGCGGAGGTCGTTGATTCCTCTATCCCAATTTGTGTCGTGAAACCCAAGGGATCACGGCTTGAAATATGATGTCAATGTTTGAGGGAAGGTGATGTGAGCACTGAGCAGTGGTGAAAAGAGTTGCACGACGTCGAAAAAAAGTTGCGACTCCATTCCCAAAATTGGGGACATGCGGGGAAGTGGATAAGGGGTAGGGTTAGTGCAGGGAAAATCCTTCACAACTTTTGGGGATGATGTGGAACTCTGATTGACACAACAATTGTGCATCATCAACAAGAACTGGTTCGAGACTGGGTAGAAGAAGATGAGTAGGTTGCGGTGACTTTGGTCTGTTATACAACATGAGAAAAGGAGATTCGTTGATTATTACAAGCCCTTCGTCGACCCTTCAATAACACTCCCCGTCCCAAACTTCCGAACAGCCCTCAAGCGCAAGCCTCCTAACCTCTCCTAATACCTTCCCCATCCCATTCCGAACCGAGCCACCACCAGACCCCAACTCCAAAACCCCCTGTCTCGTCTCCTCCATCCCCATCCCCGGAAAAGACATAATAATCTGCCTGATACTCACAATCTCCATCGTCACATCCCTCGCCTTCTTCCTGATCGTCTCCTTCGCTTCTCTCCCAAAGTCCGGATACTGCAGATCCACCACCACCTCCATCCCAGCATGCTGTCCCTGCTCATTATGCCTCCACAACCCAAGAACCTCCTGCAACTGATCAAACAGATTACTAGCCATCATCATCACCATAAACATATGCAACGTAACCGCCTTATCCGACGACGGCGCATACACCCCGGCCGCTCTAAACGGCGACAGACTAACCGGCTTCAAGCCCTCATTAAAGTGAGGAAGCGAGTTCTTCTTCATGCATCTGCGCATGTGACTAAGCATCAGGTCGTAGACGTCGCATACCCTCTGCGCACAAGACAGCAGCAGGAGGATGGTGGCTTGGTCTTGGGCTAGCGGCACTCCCGTACCCGTTCTAGGGATAGCTGGCGCGTCGTCGCCTGAGAGGGGGACAGAGCGCGGGTAGAGTTTGCCGACGATGTCGATTAGTTCTTGGGTTAGTTGGAAGGTGTGGTCGATTGCTAGTAACCTCTTCTCCAGAACGTCGATGCGCACGACGGGTGTGAGGGTGGGCAAGCCGCGGTTGCTGTAGAGTTGTGAGATAAGGCAGAGGTGTTCGTACAAAGAGACGTTAAGGTTGGCTAGTTGGCGGACGGGGGAGTAGGGAGTGAGGGCTTGAGGGTTGGAATAGTCGACCGAAGGGTTGGCAGAGGGGTGGAAGAGGATGGGGTCGATGTCGTTGGAACTTGAGCTTGAGTTGGTCATGAGGTCGAAAGGAAGTTGAGGGCCATGAGGAGGGAACAGTGAGTCGGGAGCGGGAGCAGGAAGGAGAGATTTGTCGATATCCAGGAGGGACCAGCCTTGTAAGGGTGGGTGGAGGGGATCGGGGAGCAAGAGGTTGTCCCAGTCTATGCCGGTGCTAGTGTCAAGCGAGAGAGGGCACAGGTCGGTGCAAGTGGTTGATGGATCGGAACATGAACCAGCGGAGGACTGTTGTAAGTGGAGGTCGCTGCCATCGAAGTATGAGGAGGCATAGAAGTCTTGGCCCAGAACGGTGGCATCGAAGGGTTGGGTGTCGGTGGGTGTGGCAGAAGTGCCGGGTAGGGGGTTCTCCAGTCTACACGACGCACTCTCCACCTCCACGGAGTTGATTTCCCCATTCTCAGGCACCGTTGGAGCTGTATTCGTTAACGCCGGGCCAGTGGAGGCAGGCGTGGCATCGGCACTGTCGGCAAGTGGAATGTCGCGATTTGGTGGTGTTGGTTTGGAAGCACCGGCCGACTTTGGAATCACGGTTCGGCGCTGGCGTGGGCTAAAGACGCAGGCCACTTTAGCGCGCTCGCAGCGGACACATGCCGCTGGTTGTTTTGATGTTCCGTCTGGGTCCTTCGTGCTGTTCTTGTCTTGTCGTGGACATCGCAGTTTCTGGGAATGGCATCGGTCGCATGCCAGTCGGCTCTGTAGGACTGTTTTGCGAGGCATCTCGTCGTTAGCAATTAAGATGATGCTGACAACAATGATGAAGACGAAGACGATGGAACGGGAGTTGGGGACTTGTGTCGGACTTGGCTGTACTTCTGTACCTGTCTGAGATCCGCCGTGTTAGGCAACCATCAGTGAGTTCCTGTCAGCACCTAGCGATCCAGGGGCTGACGACCTGGATTGGCGAGCATTGGTGAGCAGGGGACAAAACGCCGAGGGGTTGATAATGCCGAATGTGGTCGACCAATTGTGGGTTGGCGAAACGCCATTGTGAACCAACACGGAAAGTCAGCTTATAAATGTTGCAAAGAGAATGAAGGAAGAGTTTGTCTGCATCAAAATTGGGAGGAAGGAAAGAAAGTACGAACTGACCATCAAGGTACCCGTACCCCGCCCGTTATCGTTATCGCCTGGGGAAAGTGGAGCCCTTTATAGCGCTCAAGCGCTGGGAAGCTCAGAATGTCATAGCGCATCTGCCCCCGCCCTCGTCCGAACACTTCGAGACTTCTTCCGAACTTCAACTTTTCGCAACTTCAACGTCGCCGACGACCTCAGGAAATCCTTCGAAATGCAAGCAACCACAAACACAGCTCACCAGCAAACTGGAAACACCACCAGAAGCAATATTCCCGCGAAATGATGACCGATATGACAGACGCGACGCGTTGGGCTAGCCAACCACATCTGTTGGAGGCGCAGCTACAGACGCCAGACGCGGCCGCGCACGGCGATCAAGACCGGGGCTGCGACGCCGTCAGCTTCACGTGGAAACATATCAACCATCATCACGATCGCAGCAGAAGAACCCTGAATTTTTCAACCATTCAAAAAGCGCCGTATTCCCGCTGACGGTGTTCGACTTCAATCAACAGCAACACGATGGCTCCTATCCTTTGCTCCCGGTGCTCGACCCTGCGGTTCTACGACCTCTTCAACGACGATGTGGTCTTCCACCCAGACCTCAACTCTCTCGTCCAATCAGCCAAAAAGTGCGAGAGTTGCAACTTGTGGTGGACACAAGTTCAACGCGACTGCAGCAAAGAGGACATCGCGGCTTGTCTAGCCAAGAAGCTTCCCACCCACGCAACCAAATCCAGCGACAACGGCGATTTCAAGATCTACCTCCGCGGCGAATGGCATCCTGCAGGCACGGCCAGCGTCCCCGACCAGATCTGGCTCTCGTGCGGCGTCCTTGTCTCAGCCGTTGGCCATTATGCGCCAACCAAATTGCTAACCCATCTGGCCGTCTTTGCTGACCCTGCTACTCCCGCAGGCGCCTTGTTCGCGGGAAGATACAGCACCACTGCTCTCAACCCCGAGTATCACGCGACTTTTGCGAAGAATACGTTAGCGACCTGTCGCAGGGGACATGGAGTTTGCAATCAGGCATGCCCGCCCGGGGCGAGACAAATGCCTACGAGGGTTATCGACGTTGGAGATCAGGCCTTGCCAGCGGCCAAGAGGGTTACTCGAATCGTCTTGACCGAGGACCTGAAGCAGCCGCAGCCATACACGGCTCTGTCCTATTGCTGGGGCAGAGGTACCCAAGCCATGCTCAACGACAAGAACTTCAACGACTTCCTCAAGCTCCTCCCCGAATCCAAGCTCAGCAAGACCCATATCGAGGCCATCGACCTCACCCGTCTCCTCGGGATCCGCTACCTTTGGATCGACGCGCTCTGCATCATTCAAAAGAACCAAAAAGATTGGGAATCCGAATCCAAGCGCATGGCCTCCGTCTACGGCAACGCCGAACTGACCATCATCGCCGGCCGCTCCCCCGATAGCGGCCTCGGCTTCTTGACCAACAACTACCTGGCCACCAAGAAACACCCCAAGCCAGTTCCCATGAAAGCCGGCCCGCATCCACATACCGGCGAGGGCCCAGATCTCGGAACCGTCTACCTAACAATCCAACGCGGAAAATCCGTCGGGCCCGTAGACACCAGAGGCTGGTGCTTCCAGGAAGCTCTGCTCTCGAATCGCGCTTTTGTCTTTGGAGAAGACCAGGTATCCTACCAATGCCGTTTACACACGCGATATGAAGACGGGTGTGTAGACCTCGACACTAGCAAGCGGGAACAATCCCTCACCTCTCTCAATCCAGGCACCAAACCCGAAGTCTTGAGGCGATGGTATCAAATGCTTGTTAGCTTTACCCCCCGAGCGTTGACAGAGCCGCACGACATCTTTGCCTGCATCGTCTCTGTTGCCCTGATCACGCACGGCGTCCTAGAGACGAGATACCTGGCTGGGTTATGGGAGTGCGACATGCCGAGGGGGTTGTTGTGGAAATCCCGCTGGAGTTATACCAGTCGCAAACATTTCTTACCCGTTGAGAAACCGCTAGCATCGCCGTTTACCGAACGCCCTGGCGAAATACCCGGCGAGCCAGTTATTCGTGCACCTTCATGGAGCTGGGCACATGTTACCGGGCCGGTATTCTGGGATACCAACCCGCGTATCGAGTCAAAATGGATCGATGCGAAGAACATCTGCATCCGGCCACGAGATTCCAAAGGGCTGTGGACCACCCAACCTGGAGTAGGAAATCCGGATGTGCTGTACATGCCAGCGCTGGAGTTGCAAATCTTCGGCAAGGCCGTCCAAGTTCGCTGCACAAATGTGCTGAAGAAGAAGACGCCGTTGACGCCGGAGGGGATTATGTTGGAGTCGATAAATCCTGCACCGAGCGCGAAGCCGGCGCCGGCGCCAAGTGGAACGGCCAAACCGAGCTATATCGCCCTTGGGTATCTTGACTTTTCCAGCGATCCAAGACCGGTGAACATTTGGTGCTTACTGGTTGTCGCACACGAAGGATTACTGCTCACCCGTGATGGAAAGGGTAAGTTTCACCGTGTCGGCTGGTTTGCGGTGCAGGATGGGAAGCAGTTCGAGGGTGTCAAAGAGATGGCCGTGGACTTGGTATAGAGTGCCGAGTTCAGTGGTCCGGGGGCATTGCCTGACACCGGCGCCGCTGCCGGTGTAGATGGCCGAATGAACCAAGGTCCCCATTCGTATTTGATCGAGCTTTGCGTGAATTTTTCTCTGCTTCGCCCAATCAATCCATCTTCACAAGCGTTTACATTAATCATAAATATTCTCGCTGTCGGAGTCGGCATCCCGAAAAGTGTTGTCCTTCAAAGTCGAGTGTCGTCAAGTGTCGATAGCGCCCGTGCCCTTTGGCTGTTAGTGAATGGCTGCACAACCCCCCTGTCCACTAACAACAGTACATGCAGATCAGGGTACGATCGCTTCCTCCACTGCTGCAGAGTAAAATTACCCTTGGGATGCCAACTGTCATGCTGCCACGGTGCGGTGCATGTCTCAAATCTCACGATGCAGTAGCGTTATTGATGGAGTCGATTAGCTCAGTTCCAGGGTCGCTGTCGTTGCTACACTACGACAAACATCACAGGCTGAGATGGCTTTTCGACCGCAACATGTACAACAAATACAACCCCTTATGCCACCTGTATGCCGTGTACCCACCCGAGCAAGTGTCCCTAGGGTTGCGCGCATGTGCGTGGGAAGTGCGTCTGCGTCCACATTGCAGTCCACATGGCGGTTGCCTCATAGGGTCTTTTCGAGTTGACCAATCTTGACCTCGATCGAGTTTGGGATATCGTAGCTTGTCCCAAGCAGAATCCCGGGAGCAACCTGTAGATTTTGGGGTGCGGCTTATTATCTGAAACACTTTCAATTTCCCTTGATGTGTTTTGGGGGCATTTCTTTGCCGCCGGTGGACATTGGACATGGAGGAGTCGGGTTGGTGTTGTTGTCTGGTTGCCTCACCATGTCCATGAGATCTGCTGACGCTCTCTTTTATCTGACGAGAAGTAAACAACCCTTGTGTTTTCCTGTCTTCTTTCTCCCCGGGTCTACGAGGTTTTAACTTTGGGCCCCAGCTATATCGTCTCCTTTAACATCAACCGGGAATATCCTCAAACCCAAAAGGGTCATAACCCTGGCCGCCGTTACCCCGTACAAAGTGTTTGATCCTCCGGTCGCCAAGTTGGTCGCATACGCAGACCCTTTTGAAGGATACAAGCAAACTCAAAACTCCGGACAGAAAGGCACAGCAGGGATGCTTCCATCCCAGACAAACGTTTATTATCCGACTGGCGAATCGGAATATTGAGACGACCTGGAACTCATCACCATCACAGTCACACCCCTTTTGTGCTTTGTGCTTGCACCACCTGGACCACCCTTCTGGCACTGCCGATGTCATCACACTGCACTACACTACAGCAAGCATCAGCACCAAGCAAGCACCAGGCACACCGGCATAGCATAGCATAGCATCAGGCACCTTACAGCAGTCCAGATTCAGCATACAGCACCCCACAGACAGACCCGAAACAGATCAACTGCCATGCCAAAGCCACCATCACACCCTCGATACCAAGCCGTGGCAAGGTCGGAACCGTATCCGAGCAGTGCCAACAGGAGCGGTGGCGGTCATAACAACCATGGAGGTCACGGTCACAGTGGGCGTGGGAGTACGGGGAGGATGTATCACCCCGCGGGGTCAGTGAGCACAGCGGGGGTGACACCCGGGGTTCCACCGGCGCAACAACAATCAACGGCCCCGCCGAATTTCGGGTACGGCCCGAACACCGGGATCGGCGCCGGGTCTGGGCCCGGAGCTTCTGGAATGATGAACGCTCAATATGGGTCCAAATTTCCTGCGACAACGACAACATCAACGCCACGAACAATACCGCGGAATTTTGGTCAACAATCATCACCTTCCTCGTCTTCGACTTATGGACAGTCTTTTGACTCCTCATTGCAGGGGCCAAATCAGCACAACAGCAGCCCCTCTTCAGCGCCCAACTTTCAGCTGACAGGGTATCAGCATCATCAACCACCGCTGCAACAGCCGCTACAGCACCAATCGTTACAGCATCATCAACATCAACACCAAAAACAACAACACCAAAACCCCACTATCATCAACCAAAACGCCGCCCACTCCCACCCAAACCAATTCCCAACTCAACGTCACCAACCGCAATCGCAACCACAACAACAGCATCAACCACCAAGCCAATCGCACCACCACCACCACCACCACCAACCACCGCAACCCCAAACCCAACCACCAAACCCCCCCTCCCCCTCCCCCAACCTCCACAACCCAACAACAACCTGGACCCCCCAAGAAGACACCACCCTCCTCTCCTCCCGCGCCTCTAACCTCCCCTGGTCCGAACTTCAACGGCTTCATTTCCCCTCCAAAACCGCCAACGCATGCCGCAAGCGACACGAACGATTAATCGAAAAGCGCCAAGCAGAGGAAGAAGTAGATGAAGATAGACTCTCAAGAATAGCGGGGGAGTATGTGAGGATGAGAGAGGAGCTGTGGAGGGGACTTGCGGAGAAGGTGGGGATGGGGGTGCAGGAGGTGGAGGAGAGGTGTTTGGGGTGGGGGTTGGGGGGGTTGAGGGTTGCGGGGAGGAGGGGGGGGCGGAGGAGGGGGGAGGGGAGGGGGCGGGGTTCATTCCCTGCTGTGATGGGGTCTGGGAGTGGGATGGGGACGGGGACGGGGATGGGGTTGGGGGGTGCGGCGGGATTGATTGGGTCGGGGCCGGTGTCGACGGTGATGCCGATGATATTGGGTCAGGGACAGGGCTTGGGACAGGGTCAGGGACAGGGTGATGGCGAGGAAGGGAGGAATTATACGCATAGTCCGGTGCAGATGGCTTCTTCGGGGACGGGGCAGTCGCCGACCGGACCGGGCCCGGGACCAGCTTCTGGAATGGGGTTGGTGGGGCCGGGCTCGGGCTCCGGGCCAGCACACGGAATAGGAATGGGAATGGGAATGGGCCACGGCATGGGAATGCTACCGCCGCAAACCGCACCACCACTTACAACATTGGTTCCCATAACTGCTACTACCGCCGGGCACGGGTACACATCTGCATTACCGACCTCATCAGCACCAGGAATGGGCACTGGCATTTCACCACCACCACCACTTTCTCTGATGCAACAACAACAACAACCACGTGTGGCTTTTGGAGGTTATCTAAACGGAAGGTCAACGTCACGAAGGCCGACAAATCCTTTGACTTCTGCGCCGCCATCTTCGCATCTGCCGAGCGCATACCATCAACAACAACCACAGCAACAGCAACAGCAACAACAACAACAATGGCCTCAACAAGCAGGTGGCAATCCTGTTTCGGGAGTAGGAGGAGGAACAGGCAGTTTTACGCAAACCCAATCGGCACCGCCGATGACGGGACAGACGAGACTGGAACAGCCATGGCACAACAACGCCTATCCTCCATCGTCTTTTGGCTAGGAAGGAAAGAGATGACAGATTCCCATAAATGATTGATGAGTAATGACTTGAGCTTTAAGCTAGAAGACTGTATAGACAAGGAAGATAATGGTGTTGCATAACTTCGTCCAGTTTCGGGAAGATCCTTGATCGTCGTCCTATCTCGTCCGATATCCGCGTTCAAAAACGTCAAGGAGATGTTAATGGGATGAACCATCAACCGAACTCGAGTTATCGGTAACGCACGGATGGGGTCAATTGGGCTGACAGTTGAGATGATTCACAAGTGTCAAAGAATGCTGACAGGAGCTATCTCCGGCTGTGTGAGTGGTGATTGAACTTTAAAAGGGGACTAACCCCCCGAAACGCCCACAGACGCCCCCAAACGCTTGGTTTCGAGTCAACCCAATGTCAAGCTGTCAGCTTTTTAGCTTGTGATGATCGAGTCCCAATTGAGTGGTTGAGGAGGGCGCAGTCACAGCAGTCTGGATTCGAACTGGTTTTTGGGAGGCTATCATGGAAAAGAGGGAGAAAATGGAAATGGAATAAGAGAGACTCGGATAAGGAAGGGCAAGGGCAGGGACTGCTCCGGGGAAAGAGTCCGCGAACGGTACGCTAGCCGGATGTTCGCTAGGATCGTCAATCGCTAATTTGATTGGCTCGTTGGCTATGCGATCGTCCCCTGGTCAGTGTTAGCAGTGGTGGGATAGGGGACAGCAGTCTCATTGTCTGTCATGAAGGCTCACAAATTCGAATATGTGTGAACTATACCACGGTTCTAATACCTTTAACTGACAACACCTCTTTTTGTCACACAAAATCACCTCGAGTTTTCTTGTTGTTTTTGTCGCGACATCGACCGTTGGTGTTGATGGTGGCCGACACCAGATTGCTGACGGGAGTGGAGACCGACTTACAGCGCGTGGATGGAGCTACAGGGATCATATCGGCGGCTAACAAGCCTGAAAGGGCTGAGCTTCTGATCTTCCACTCTGCCACTTCACCATGGTATTTCGGGCGATTTGAGTTCCATTGGGTTATCATCAAGTTTCTTGCAAGCGAACTATAAACGTCTTTCAATAGTCAAATCGTGCTTTTCAATGGCTGTTCTTGTGAAGCCCAATTGACCTGCCACTCGCGGCTGGCGCTTCCCCTTCAGCAGGCCGCCACCTGTGCCGCAATGCACAGCCCTAAATGGCACCTGCCCAGGGACCGTGTCACCTTCCTGTCGTCATTCGTCCTTCGCTTGTCTTCCCAACTTCAACCTTTTCCTCTCCCGACATCCCCCTTGATACGACGGAACCAACAAGCTCCAGTCTCGACGCGCCTCGACACTGCACTCCTGCGGCACACATCAACGACCACAACCAAGATCCGCCATCATGTCGACCGACTCGACCCCAACCGCGACCATTGGGGACAAGTGCTTACTGGGGCCGGCCGCCCAAAAGACGCTAAAATGAAGCTAATCTGGCGAACCCCAGTCCCAACACCACCCCAGACGCCCAAGAGACACTGCTAAAACGCCCCTGTCAACTTTCCACAGCAGCACCCATTGGATTGGAAAGTCCCGGTGTGCCTGGCGCAGACTTGAACGAATGTCACCTTGCTCATCAACCCCGTCTCCGACAGCGCGGCAGCAACCCTTAAAGATGGCGCCTCCCCACAAGAGCTTCGCGCGCGCTCCCGCAAGATGATCTCTTCTCGGTTTTCTGTCTTGACAGTTCCACCGTGCTCAGAGCATAGACACTGGCCTTTAACCGGCCCAACACCATGGCCCATCAAATACCACCACCAGGCGAGGGCTACTACGTCCCGAATCATACCACCGATCACCCATACCAGTATGGTCAGGGGCAACCATATCCTACCCAGGGACAACAACCACATACGCAGGGGCAACCCCGGCCAGACCAGTTCCCAAACTGGGCAGACGGTCTCGAGGTCGTACCACAGGAACAACTCAAGAATACACAACATTGGCCCGAGGTTCGACAGGAGGAAGTGGGCAAGGAACTCAGTCCGACTACCGCTCTGGTCAGTCAGTGGAAATGGAAGGATGAACGCGATCAGTACAATGCTGGCCAAGCACCCGAAGTCGCCGATACTCAACCCGGCACCAAGCCGAACCGAAAGCGATTATGGATTATACTGGGGAGTGTACTTGCAGTTATCATCATAGTCGCTGCTGTTGTCGGCGGAGTGGTTGGGAGCAAGGCAGCTCGAGACTCGAAGGCAAGCACGGCTCCGGTTCTTGATACCGGTAATAGTGGCGGCTCTTCAAGCACGATACCGAGTCCATCACAAACAACGACGGGAGGAGGGGCAGCCTCAACATCTGCTGCTGCGGTCGCCGGAGCTATTCGTTCGGGCTCACCTTTGACCGTCGCCAGTTGGCGGAATGATAAGGGCAATGTCGGGCTCTACCTTTTCTACCAGGACAAGAGCAACGATGTCTACTACATCAAGTACGACGGATCCTCGTGGGGAAAGCCTGTCAACACCATAACCGGTCTGAGGAAAAACACCCATCTAACCGCCACCATTATTCTTAATGGTCTTGGCAACCTCGTAAGGGTATGTTCAGCACCACAGCCGGAACCATTTCTAATCGCTAACACGTCTCCAGCCACATGTCATCCTTACCTACATTGGTGCCGGCCCTACAGTACTGGGTAGGGTGATTAACGAGAACAATAATCCTGCTGTCAGTAACGACGATGAATTCAACGAAATGTCGCTTAATGCCCTCTCCAACTCAAGCACAACTAGCTACTTCCCCGCAGTGGTATACCAAGATCCGAGCGGTGAGCTGGGCCAGGCCCGTGTGGTATTTCTGCACTGGCTCAACAGGATGACGGGGATAATGGCACTTCCTGGTACAAGACTGGCCCTGGTGCCCATCTCTACTCGATGGGCAAACTATTCAGCATCAGGAGGATACGGCTTGATTTACCAGGAACCAAACGGTCGCTTGGCCGCTGCTGTCCCTAATCTTGGTCCTGACTCTAGGGTTGACGCCGTTAGCCCCTGGTTCAACAGCTCTAGTACGTGTCCCTGCATCCGTCCCTTTTCTGCTTGTACTAACAAACTGCAGTCTTCCCATCCAACATCACCCCTCCCAACGGCGCCCCCATCACCTCCTGGGTCACCAGCCGTCCCTCCTCTCCTTCCCACTTCCCCAACACGTACATCCTCTACCTCGACTCCGACTCCAACATCCAGATGGTTTACACCTCCTTCTCCGGGTCCGGAGACGGTTCCGTAACGTGGAAGACGTCCGAACCAGATGCGCTAAAGGGGTTGGACAAAGACACGGAAATCGGCTGTGTGCTCATGGCGAGTATCGACAAGGATCAGAATGGCAACGAGGTCCCGATCGAGGAAGATTCGGAGGAGGTTAATAGGTGTTTCTTCCAGAAGGGGGGGAAACTCGTGGAGGCGAGGATGAGTGGGAGTGCGGGGACGGGGGAGTGGAAGATTGTGGGGGAGGTTCCGCTGCCGTCATGATGAGAGGACGGGGATGATGAGATGATGAAGGAGGGAGAAGAGGATAAACGATTATGATACCATTTGAAGCGTCCTTAATACCAATGAATTTTACCTCGACCGGGTGCCTTTGTGCATCTTCCGTCCAAGTATACCGCCATCCATCTGCTGGTTCCGAGTCTTGTAGTCGGTGGGAAAAGTCACCCTCAATGACACTCAAGGATAAAATTACGACGGCTGCAAAAGATCAAAGGAGCTACCTGTTACGCATTAGATTCTCATCATCATCCACTTCGCCATATCTGACATTACTTCCCAACTCCTCCATCTCTACCCCTCCCCATCCCATCTCAAGCCGTCGAAGTCGAAGTAGGCACCACACTAGCCGTCGTCGTCGAACTTGGCACCGCCGAACTCGAACTTCCACCACCCCCTCCCCCAGCACCAACAACAACAGCCTTTACCACCTGCCCCACCGCATTCGTAACCACATTCACCAAACTCCCCAACGCCTCATACCTATACGTCTTCTGCGTCAACCCATTTCCCAACTCCTTAATCGTCCCCTCAATAAACGTCATATTCTTCGCATAGCTCCCCACAATCGTGCTGACCGTCTCCCCCCCTCCGCCCGGGCCCACCACCTCCTGCACGATATTCCCCAAGTTATCAATCAAGAAATTCACCTTGTTACCTCCCTGGACTATTGACCCCAAGAGGCCGTCGACGGCACCGATTACCCCGTCGACGGCATCTACCACCCCATCTAGCAAGTTCACCAGCGCCGGGTTCAAGTCCAGGGTGCTAAGTGTGCGATTGACGACCTTGACTAAGTTGCCCAAACGGATTACCAAGTCCAATTGAGCGGAGATGTCAGAGATGGTGATGTTTACTTTGTCGATGCCGATCTGAACGCCGGCGTTTAAGGTCACCAAAGAAGCGACTTCGGCTGCGAGATTGATTTCCGCCCGGAGGTTGTCGACGTCGAGCTCGATGCGGCCGACGTGGAGGGAGGGGATAAGGAGGTGGACGTCGGGGGGGCCTTTGGGGCCGTAGGAGGTTCCGGAGGTGGAGGAGGGGTTGGGGAGGGGGGCGGTGGCGGTGGCGGAGGGCTTGCGGGAGGAGGAGGTGCGGGTGGTGGAGGAGGGGGAGGAGTAGGAGGGGGAGGAGGGACCGGAGGAGGGTGGTGAGGAGGAGCCGGAGGAGGGTGGTGAGGAGGATGGGGCGGCGATGGAGGTGGCGGCTGCTGTGGAAGTTGGCTCGGCCGCGGCGCTGGAGGAGGGGGCGGCGGAGGAGGCCGAAAATTGGGCGGCTGAGAGGGTGGAGAGCAGCCCGAAGAGGAGGAGGAGGGTGGTGAGGAGGGACCTCATGGTGTTTACTGCCCGAGTGTGGGCTTGAAGTGAGTGAGGTTCGTTGTTTGGGAGAGGACTGAGTTGGATTGGTGATGGACAACTCAGATGGAGGACCGAGGAGGTGTGTAGGAGTAGAGGTAAGTCCACTTCGCCCTGGGGAGAAAAAGGAGCGGTTGATAGGGAGGGAAAAGTTTTGTCCAACGTTGAGGTTAACAAAAGTTGACGCGAGAATCACAGACCGAATGAGATATAACGCGAACCAAACCACATCCTGCCCAAGAAGGTGATCGATGTTGATGACCTTGGTTCTTGTCGCGTTTAGACGTTGGGAATATCAGACAGGGGTCAGCTATACTCGACCCCTGGCGTTCTTTGCCTGTTCCTGTTTTGACACTGGTTGCATATCGTCAACCCGGTGTACTTCCCGATTAGGCTGAACCTTAAACGGTACGATACTACTATGACGGCTTCCTTCCAAGGCATAGGGCTCCAGGGGTGCCTGTGGAGCAACGCTGGTGCAGTGGTTAGTGGAACGACCATGCTGAATTGCCTGGGAAATAACCTCGTCGATATGAGGGGAGCGTTAATAGTTCGTGTTGTTTATGCCATTCCAGTACCAGGCAATGGAGACGTGATTCGGGTGATGGACGCGATCATGATCCTGCTTTGAGACGTGATTGATGTAAGCGATACCCATTCTTTTCTTGCTGTCCCGGTCCTCGTTTGTTTTGACGACTTCATCTCCGTGCATCATCTTTTCCAACCTTCTGTCTCGGAAGGGGTTTGGATCTCATTTCTTCTGGCCTCCATCACTTCCGCTGGTCCTTCGAGCTCTTTTCCAACCGAAGCTCACGCAGCTGGCATCACATCAAGCCAGTACTGCACACCACTGAGCCGAAGCCTCGATACTCCTCACTTCATCGTTCACCAAGACCGCATCGCGGCCTTCAAACCATCATGCCCCTCTCCCTTCTCAGGGCATCCGCCATCCTCCTCACCCTTTCCCGTCTTCCCACCCTCTCCCTCGCCCAAGACACGGAAGACAACAAGGAAACAGACGACGGCTACATAGGCTACCGCCTCACCCACCGCGGCGACCCCGAATCCGCCATCTACGAGACCGCCAACACTTCTGATGACGACCTCATCCTGCCCGAGGACCCAGACGTCTACCTCAACGCTTCTGTGTCTGTCGGCCTGATCGACATCGAGGTGGACAACATCACGGCCAAAGTGAACTTGGACGCCAAGGTTTTGAGTTTGCTGCACTTCAGCGCGGGCGTGGATGCGAGCATTGATCGGGTCAAGTTGCGGATTGAGAATGTCTCTGCCAAGGTGGAGCTGGAGGCCAGACTAGAAAATGTGGTGGCTATGGTTGATGATGTGCTGAGGAGCATTGATTTGAATCCGATTATTGCTACGCTTGGTCAAGGGGTGGGGAAGATTGTGGATGGGGTTGGGGATGTTGTTGGTGGTGGTGGTGGTGGTGATGCGGCTGGTAGTGCTGCTGGGAGTCAGAATGTGCCTCTGGCTAGGGACGTCCCGCTTGCTGCTGCTGGTGGTGATGATGAGCATGATCTGGCCAAGCGCGTCCCCGCCACCGGTAGCCACGGCTCAGGAGCAGACAAGGACCCGTTCAACTATAACTTGGAGCATAACATCCTTTACAGCGTCAACGACTATCAGGGCAACAGACACCGTAATCGCCGGTTGGATCAGAATGGCGATATCTTTGATGAGTATTTGGATAATGAGGGGAACGAGCAGTCGAGACAGGTGGTCGGGTATTATAAGGATGATATGACGTTTAATGGACACAACAGGAGCATTGAGGTTGATGGACAGGTCAGGGAGTTTGAGCTGCAGTATGAGTATAAGCCGTTCCCGGGCATTGAGGCGGTTAGTTGGATTTATGTGGATGCGGAGGGGAAGGTGGTGAGGACGAAGGTCATTTCGGAGGCGCAGGGGGGTGGGACGAGTACGGTTAGCAATGATTCGGAGGAGTGAGGTGTGTTGATGTGGTAGAGGGGTCTTGGATGGCGACTGTCTGCCTTTGTTTTTGAAGCTGTCTGGTGCTGAAGAGTACAGGTATCGAAGGGAAGAAGGAACAGTTGTTCGTCATTTCAGGGCAAATATACAAAAGTTCTCATCAAATCCGCTTTCCACCGCAATTGCCTCACCATCCATCACATATTCCATGCAAAAGTCAGTCTTAAAACACAACCTGATAGTACTTTTCGCCATCGCCTAGATTTACTCCTTCCGTCTTTCTCCTCGCTCAACACAAATAAACTTCAACCTCTGCTTTCTTGGTTCATGAGAAGCTCGGCACAAAACGAGTCCAATTAGCAGTGTCGTATACGCCATCAGGAACCGCCCGGAGACTGGAGAACATGATCGCAAGGAGCACAAGCCGAGCAGCCGTGTAGATGATCCCGCTGAATATGTTGACAAATCTGGAGAGTCTCTGTGCCCGGATATAAAAATCTCTCTTCGCTTTTTGGTATGACTTCAAGCTGTCGGGTTCCCGGGCACAACGTGAGAAAAACCATTGGAAGACCCCTTCAGGCCCTCCATAAGGCTGCCCTCCTAGATTTCCTTCAAGGGATGCATGCGTAATCCTGATCCATTCTTCGTATTGACCTCTCAGGGCAAGATCTTGACTTCCGGAGTTCTTCAAACTGCGTGCGATATCCCAGACTGTGTTGAGATATGATTCTTTCTCCCTGGTCCCATACCACCGGGGCCACTCCAGTTCCAGAAGGGTACTTCCGAGTTTGGCCAGCATCTCAAGCTCCCACCTCAGTCTTTCCATGTCTCTTGCCATGTCTTGCTCAGTAGAGGTATGCGTCTCAATCCACTTATTCCATGCCGAAGTGCTCACTGCCGTTGTGAATGCGCGCCACCAATCGTCGTTGATATCTCGTTTTAACCCGAAGTCATCTAAAGTTACCTCGACAGCTGCGATCTGTATCCGCTTAAGATCTCGAGGTCTATATCGTAGAATTGCGAAGCTTCCAGCCAAGGCAATGACGGGTAAAGTCGTTGACACCAGAGCAGCGACTCGCCAGGCAAGTTGCTCCACCTGCGTGGGGAACTGGAACGACCAAGCTATGCAATGGATGCCTCCGAAGACAAGACAAGATGTTGCCATCAAGACCCATGTTAAAATAGAGTTTCCTTTGCCGATCCGCAGCTCATCGTTCCTTATCCGATCGCGTGCAGACATCATATCCTCATAGCGATGAGGAGGGGCCTGGGGGGTAGGAGACCACAAGCGAGCGAAGAATGGCTCAGTCCAGCGCTCAACCGGATATCCTCTTGTGCCTTGATCTACCACAGTATCCAGTCTTGTCGGCTGTGAGATATCTTTGGGTTTCCACCAATTCACCAAATACGTAACTATGGCGAAAATCGAAAAAGACGCCGTTGCAATTTCGAGTTGCGTGACGGGTTGACCACCCACACCACGTGTGACGAGGTCAAAGATAAGGCGTGCAATTTGGATCACAGCAATTATCTTGACGATCCAGTCTGCTTTGCTTTTATCTTTAATATCATCCGCGGATAGTCGAAGTTCTTTTAGACAATGACTGATCCCCCACCCGCCGCGTATGACTGAATACGAGTGGGTAAAGAATGACTCCCTGTTATCCGAAGTCCATTCTTTCATACGCTTCCGCGCGACTATTCCACCCATGTTGGCATAATATGCGTGTGTAAGTGTCCACTCCTGAACTCTCGCTATCGCACTTCCGTTGAAATGGCTGTCTTTTTCTGAGAAGCTCATTTCGATGAATGTCTTTCCTTCCATTACCAACTTTCCCTCCTCGTATACTGGGGATACACGTCTTGTTATCGGAGTGTAACTTGATGTGTTCGCATGAAACGAAACGTATGGTGTTCCCAACAGTAGTAGTCTGTAGAGGATTCTCTTCACAAGCTCAAACTCAACAGTCCAAGCCCAGAGAACCGAGGCAGAACCGCCGTTTTCGATTTTCACCTCTGATACCGTTTCGAAGTCACTGGGGCGACGGTCGATGGACCGCTTCATCCAATCAAGCATTCCTAACGCAAACCGAAGCTCGCATACAGCTTTGGCGAAGATGAATTCAGGAAAAAGGATCGTAATGGCCATCCATTTCGCTTTGCGTAGAACCCGTGTTGTGGTCGAATCGGTTATGGCAGGAACGTTGAGGTGTAAGACCGTCCAGGTGCAGGCAAAGATTGTCGTCAAACATTCGATAAGGAGGGTTGTGGTGCCTCTCCTTTTGGGATTGTCCACCCAGCCCACTGTGGCCTGCCGATCGCCATCGGATAGGGGTGTTGATGTCGGTAACTGGGTGGTCGTTTCTTGAGCTGCGATAAGGACACAGAACCATAAAAGGAGGGAAAGCGTGAAGGAGAACGATGACGCGCGGGAAGCCATTGCTGACAAAACCACGGAAGGCGTGAATGGATGGCGGTGTCGGCAATAACCGTCAAGGTATTCCTTGATTGAATTGCAGCGACTTGACCCAGATCTTGGTTGGATTGGAGAGTGATAAGTAGAGGCAGGTTTGTCTGGAAAGTCACCAAAAACTTAAAAGAAGCGAGCTGTTGAGGGCATAGCAGAGCAGAAATAAAATGGCAACCGGCTCTCGAGAATGCTGCGAAGCCAACGCACCTGATCTTTGCCTCGATGCCTTGGTCTCCGACATGTAACACAACATGAAGGAAAAGCCACCCGCCACCAGCGCAAAGGAAAGCCCGCCAAACGAGTCTAGACCACTCGAGTCTCAGCCGCACGATAACAAAGCTACCTATCAAGCATATCGGGCTCTTGGGTTAATATAACAAATGAGTGCCCAGAAGAGAAAGCCTAGGCGCAGTGCGACCCACCATTTTCCTATCACGCACCTAAAGTTTCCAAAACACTCTTTACGATTGGGCGTGACAAGCGCCACATTAAGCCTCATATGCAGTGACAGCAGAAGACCGTCGGCTGTGCAGGCGGGGAGGACGAGGAATGATGTGTGGTGGCGAAGGTTGAGGGGCTGATATGGGGAGGCAAAGCCTCAGAAATGCTATCTGCATCCTGTCGGTCATAAACTGCTACTTTCCGCTGATCTGTCCGAGTGTCCAGACTGTGGGCGTGTTTGGTTCAGTTAGCAAAACGCGAATTTGTATAGGAAATCAACCCCCTACAAAGTAGTAAATTGCAATTTACTGTTTTATGCAGGTAGTTGGGGGTCATTCTCGTCTTAGCTGCAGAAAAATGTATTGCACTAAGGTAAGTAAATATATATAGTCCGGAAGTCCTAATAAGGGAATTAATAGGCCCGTACAGGAGCATTTTACTAGTTTCTATCTTACTACCCAAGGGCATGAAGATACAAAGAAGTAGAATATACCCTTATTATAACAACGCGTCTTTTGGCCCCCATCTATCCAGTAGTACCTCCTTAGCTGCTTTTTGGCTTTGTACCTTCGTCTACCCTTGTAAGAAGTCAGCAAAAAACGTGCTGACTGAACCAAACGCGCCCTGTGTGGAAGGAACTGAAGCGATGTGCTTCCGACTCGGGCTTAACGCGGGGTCCAGTCGTTCGGTTGAGATGTCCACGTCGTGACTTCCAACAAAACCCAATCATATCAGCCCAAAAGTTTAACAGTGGAAGGATACCTAGGCTGACAACAAACCTTGCCACGCACCGGAGGCCACTGAGGATTGACCATTAACCCACAGTTTAGCAATGAGGCGCAAAGCTGAACGGGATAGTATTAGACTGTCCGCTGGATGAAGTGTCGTCTAAAACCCTAACCCGGAAACGAGACAGTGCCCCGAATTTTGTTTATTGACACTGTCTTCCGGTTAGGGCTGCCTGCTCCCAACGTCGAGTTTGCACTCAACACCACAATATCATCGTACTTTCTCAAATTGGGGGTGAACTAATAGGTAACATCGTCTTCCGGGGCGCCCGGTAGAATCTACTAAAGCGCAACTATTATAAGTCTAAAGATAAATCCTAATCCGTAAATATTAGAAGTTTGGTCGTATAATATAAATTTAAAGCTAGATTCTCAATCTATTTTAAAATATAAGTATTTAATTGCATTATAAGGCTAGATTCTCAATTTATTTTAAAGTATAAGCATTTAGTCGTATTATAAACTTATATTCTAATCTATTAAAATAAAAGTATTTAGTCGCGTTTTAAAATTAAATTTTTAATTCTATATTATTTTTCTAAATTACTTTAACTCTAAATTATTTTAATTTTAAAATATTTCAAATCTAAATTATTTTAATTCAATTATAAATTATCTTTCTCTCTAAATTATAAATTATTTTTAACTCTAAAATATTTTAAATCTAAATTATTTTAACTTAATTATAAATTATTTTTCTCTCTAAATTATTTTAATTCTAAATTATTTCAACTCTAAATTATTTTTCTCTCTAAATTATTTTAACTCTATAATATTTTTCCAATTTATTTTTATTTTATAAAAATTTATTAAAAAAAAAAAAGATTTTTTCAAAATTTAGGATATTAATAGCGTAGACCCTACCCTAAATCTCTAGAGAATAAATCTCCTAAATCTACTCCGAAGAATAACCCGTTTTATACACGCCTTAATCTTATACCTTTATAAATATTATAGGCGAACTTTTTATAAATAAATATACCTTTACTATACTATAGGATTTTGTAAATAAATCCCCCGAAACGGTTATCCCTAACGGTTATCCCTAATAATTAATTAATAAATTATCGGTTATTTTATACTATAATCTAATCTTATATTTAGGAAGGCTCGATTTTATACTACGGTCGGTCGGTCGGTCGGTTAAATCTATATTAAATTAATATATTATTATTATTAAATTAAAAGTATTTAAATTAATCTTTTTATTAATTTTTTTATATTTATTTATAAAGCGGGTCTAGAGGGTCGAAAAGCGGTTTAGAAAGTCGAAGGTCGTATTTATAAAGTCGAGGATTTTTAAGAATAGATGCCGATCTAAATTAATCCTATAGATAAAAGTATAATTTACCCCTACCTAAGCTATAGAACTATTATAACTAATCGTTATTTAAGATTAGTAATAGAGTTTATAGGAATATAATTTATAAAGTAGAGTTTACATCGATATAGTAATAATAAGGGTAATAATATTAGTAATACTAAAAATTAATATTAAAAATAATATTAAGGGTCGTAATATTAGAAATAGTATTAAGAGTAGTATTAAAATTTAAATTAATAATAATAGTAATAGTATTAATAAGTATTAATAGTATTGAGATTAGTATTAAGAGTAGTAATATTAGAAATAGTATTAAGAATAGTATTAAAATTTAAATTAATAATAATAATAATAGTATTAAGAGTATTAAGTATTAAAATTGGAGATAGTATTAAAATTTAAATTAATAATATTGGTAATAAATATTAAATATTAATATTAGTAATATTAATAATAATAGTAATAATATTAAGAGTATTGAAGTTAGAAATAGTTTTGAATTTTAAATTAGTAATATTGAATATTAAATATTAATATTAGTAATATTAGAAATAGTATTAAGATTAGAAAGAAGGTATTACGTAGTATTATTTATATAGAGTAAAATATAATAATAAGTATAGAATAAAATAATAAGTATTAGTATTAATACCCGAAGGTAAAGAAAAGTAAAATAAAACTAGGGTATTATCGATATATTAATAATTAAATAAAAGTCCTCTATCCTCTGTATTATCTTTATTATCCTTATTATCCTTATCTTCATTTTTATTATTATTATTATCGTTATTTTCCTCTTTAATTATTTTTAAGCGGTTTAAACGAATAAGGGCCGAAAGTTTAAAGAATTTTTAAATTACTACTAATAATAATATTTAATTCCTTTTACTTCTACTCCTTCTTCTTCCTATATTCGTTTTTATTATAGAGGGTCTTCACCTCTACTTCTAATTTAATAAAATAAGTATAAATAATATCCTAATTAAAATAATTAACCGGAATAGAAATTAAGGGGGCTAGAACCTAGGGGGTAAAACCGAAGTTAGGAGGAAGGATATTTTCGGAAGTAAAAAGGAAGAATTAAAGGGGTAGGGTTTAAAGGATTAAAAGGGTAGTTATAGGGGTAGGGTAAGCGCGGACACGGGTTTAGGGGGTAGGACTAAAGTTAAAACTCCCTTTAAAAATATTGAAGAATTAGAAGGTAAAATAATAAATAATATAGTAAAGGGTTTTAAGAGCCGGAATTAGAATAATAAAAATTTCGAAAGCTAGAGGAGGGATATAAAGGGGGCCGGGGACCGGGGTAATAAAAGTTTTAAAAATTGGAAGGAGGGGGCTAAAAACCGGAGAAATAAGACGGCGAAATTTACTATTGTAATTAATATAAGGGATAATAATTATCTTAAGCCCGAAGGCAAAATTGTAAGAGCCTTTAAAATACGATATTAGTTTATAAAAAGAAAGTAAAAAGAAATTTAAAAATATTTACTTAAATATAATTCCCTTCTTCTTAAAACGAATTATAATAAGAATAATATTTATAAAATCGTTATAATATTTACATATAGTATAATTATCTCTAATATCCCTTAATTCCTATAGTATATAATATATAGTATATATATTAGGACGTTTAAAGTTATAATTAACCCTCTTTACAATATAAATATAATATTTTATACCTTTACCCTCCTTAGGCTCAATATAATAATACCTATTCTATATATAATAATAATATAGAAAGTTATATAAGTAATTATATCTACTATTTTAAAAATACGAAAATTAATATATAAATAAATAATAAAGGAATATAGTAAGTAAAGTATATTACAATTTTAAACTTCTTTACTAAAACTTCTATCGCCTCCTTCCCCTTCTTTAATAGTTTAATATAATAGGGGAAGTATTTATTTAACGGATATTTAAATAACCAAATATAATTTAGATTATTACTAGGAGTATTAGGAGGACTATTAAGAATAGCAGCGGTTAAAGTATTTAGAAAATTACAATGGCGGCGCTTAGAGCGCGCAGTAGGCTTATTAGGAGGGCGGGTAAGAATTTCGGGGACGGGCGGCTAAATTAAACTAAACGTAGAGTTAATAGAACTAATAGAATTAGTAGGGCTAATAAGAGGGATAAATAAATTAGAAGATATTATATTTATATAATAATTATTAAATATATATAAATTAATTAGGCGTAAAGGAATAAATTAATCGTAAGATTAATTATAGTATTAATCGTAACTTATATAATTATATAATTTAATTTAGGGAAGAAAGAAAGAGAAAGGAGGGAAGGAAAATAATTTTAAATAATAAATAAGACGTATACTAGCAAAGGTACGAATATAAGTACGAAAGCAAATAAGTAGGCAGGTAGGCAATCACGCAAATAGTATTTACTAAATAAATTAAATTATTATAGTAATAAAAATTAGATAATAAATTTAAAGATTACCTATTATTAATATATAGGCCGCTAGCTCGTATATATATAATCGAATTATATATAGATAGACGAATATACTAAATATCCTACTCTAAATTATACTTTATACTTAAACGAATTAAAATATCCTCTCCTCTATCTATTTATTAATCTATTTTCCTACCTATAATATCCTCCCCCTTCTATTTATTAATTTTTTCTCCCGCCTCTAATATTATTAATAAAAAGGAAAGGCTACGCTAATTTATTTTATTATTTAAATATACTATATAATAGAATAATAAAGTAATAAAATAATAAAATAATAAAATAATGAAGTAATAAAGTAATAAAGTAAGAAGGCTATTCTAATTAAAACCTCTTCTTCTTTTTATAATATAAGACCTCCCTCTCGAGAAGGGAGAGAGGCTACTCTAATTTACTTTATTATTTAAATATACTATATAATAGAATAATAAAGTAATAAAATAATAAAGTAATAAAGTAATAAAATAATAAAATAATAAAATAATAAAGTAAGACTACTATTAATAGCCTATTCCTATTCTTTATTAGTAAGGCCTTCTAGTAGCATCCTTTACTATTATACTTCTATAAACGCCTTATAAACCGGATATTCCTCGAAAAGGACAACGTATAATCTATATTATTATCGTCGTTAATTAAAGGGTAAATTAAATATGCGTCGGGAGGGAATTCTTTAAAGGTTTAATATATTTCGATTATAACTATCTAAAAATAAAGTAATAAAATAATAAAGTAATAAAATAATATTCTTTTACTTTTCCGCTACCGTTATTATAATTAAGAAGAAGCCTATAATAAAGGTATTTATATTCGTAATTTAAATTATACTTATAAATACTACTTCGCTAAATATAAAGTATTTTATAAATAAAACTTCTCTAAATTTAGAACTTTCTATAACCGCCGGTATTAATACAATTATTTAATTCGTTATAATAATTAAAACTATTTATAAAATTAACTATTAGTTAAATTTAATAATAAAATAATTTTAATCGTTTTACGGTTTAGCGGACTAATTAAGGCGAGAGGCCGAGGATCGGTATTAAATCGTATTAATTCTACTTAATAAGGGATATATTATTATTATAGCCAACCCCTATTTATTTAAGGGAATTATTTCTTTCTTCGTATATTTCTATACGATTATATATTCGCTATAGTAATTAAAATTATTTATAAAGCGAGAGGCTATCGAACGAAATAATATTATTAATAGTAAATTAGAATTCTCCCCCGTCGATTTTTAATTATAAAAAGGTTTCTATTTCTAGTAGAAGTAGTAAATGCGCTTAAAAATCTTATTAAAGAAAAAGTAGTAGAAGGCCCAACTATTAAGCGAAATAGTACTATAAGAAGGCTTCTATTTTTTATAGAAGTAATAAATGTATTTAAAAGCTTTATTAAAGAAGAAATAATAGAAGGCCTAAATAATTATTAAGTATATATAAATATTATAATTAACCTTTTCATTAAATCGGATAATAAAGACCGCTTAAAATTAATAATTTTAGTTATTAATTCGCGCTATAGTAGCGATAGTAATTAGCTAGCTGATAAAATTATTGGATATTCTTATATAAATGTAATAATTCTAAGGGAAGGTTAATAAGGAGGAGGTAAAAAAAGAAATAGAAATTGTAATTTAGTATAGAGAATTATATTAAATACGTATTAGGAATATTATTTATTTAAAAATAAAATTATATAAACGAAGTAATATAAAAGACGGAAAGGCGGTTAGAAAATATAAAAAGGTCGACGTCTATATAAGGATGTATATTAACTATATATAAACGAAATTGTATTAATAGGATCGAAGTACCCGGATTTAATAGTAGAATTATATTACTACTATAGGAAGAAGTAATATTTATTAAAACCGCCTTCGAACGATATTAATATAGCGTTTAAATTAGGCCTTATTATTCTTCGTACGTATAATATTAATATTAAAAAGATAATCGAATATAATACCCTATAACGTTTTTACCTTCGAAACCGCTACGTATATTAAATTAAATATAAAATCGTCCCTAAATACGTTAAGAATAACGATATTTATAATTATACCCTACAATTTATATATTATAATAGTATAAATAATAGTAATTAAGAATTACTTCCTTATATAAAAGGTAAATCTTTTTATATACTTTCGAATAGAGCGGAAAATAAGTACGACCTTAATATTAAGGCCTTCCTATTTAAAATAAGCCGGGCTACTATAGCTAGGGAAATATACTAATAGAATATAAAGCGGTACTTCTTAAAACTCAATACCCTAACGCTATATAATATTATAAATAATACTAATTATACTATTTACTAAGCCTTTTTCAACCTATATATTTTCTATAAATATAACTTTAGCACTAATAATTAAGGGTAACTACTTATATAGATTACTTATATTATTAAATTTAACTTCGTTAATTCTATTACTTATATAATTAGTATATATTTATATATATAGCGCTCTAAAACCTTTTAAATAGGTATAATTATACTCCTTAACTTTCGCGTTAATTAAGTATATATATAAAGTATTATCGAAAATACTAAGATCCTATCCTTATTCTTATAGCTTCGTCTTTACCTATATAAATAATAGCTCTTAATATTCTCGTATTAAGCAATTGAATTATAGATTTTTAAATATATTTCTAAATACCGCCTAATTATTACTACTTTACCGGATAATCTACTTTAATTCGATAATATAATTGAAAAACTAATATACTAACCTTCCGGATATTTCTTCGGGGATAAATTAATTATTAGGCCTTATATCGATTAGTACTTTTTCTATAATAGGAGGCAATTAGTAGAAATCCCCAATTAGAAGAATATTCCGGCTACCGAAGAATTTATTATTATAATTAGGAAAGGCCTACTAAAAACGCTTATCTATATAATATATTATTTTAAAGCTAATTATAAACTTTTTATCGATAATAAAGTATTATAAATAACGGAGTTGTAATTATAAAGAGGCGAGGTTATTAGGGGATAAATTTAATAAAGTTATACCGTTCTTAAATATAAGAAATCGAAAAAGCAAATATAATATAGAGCCGTTAATATTATTGGCCGCTATACCGGTAGGAGTAATACGTACTATAATAGAAAGTTTATTATAAATAATAATTAATTCTTTAAACCGAATAAAAAGAAGGCGGATAATATACAATTTCCTAATATTTCCTTTATTATTAAATTATATTTTAAAAGGTATAGGGTTATTACTATAAAGAACGGCCTAATAATAGTCTATAAATATATTATAAACGAAGTACTATTTGGAATTAAAATTATTTATAATTATACCGATTACTTCCTCTATTTCGAATAAACTAGAATTATTAACCTTTATACTTTTCTAAAAGTTTTAAGTAATAGAAATAAAACCGTCGTATTTACTATAATAATAAATTCCCTAATTATATTCTAAATTAATAGAACGATAACTAAATATATTAATATTTTCGTTAGCGTTTATAGGCCGATCCGGGGCTTTTTAAACTATACGTATCTAGTCGTCCTATTATATATCTTCCTTAGGGGGTATAATTTTAATATCGTCTTTAGGCGGTAATTCGAATAATTTACTATAGTAATTATATTTATAGTAATTATAAATCTCTTAATAGTAGTTATATACTTCGGATTAAATAGTATATTCTACCCCCTCAACCAATTTTAAATTAGTATCGAAACAATAAGGGTAATAGAATATTATTTTAATACAGTAGAAGTATTTATAAGTATTAAATATAATATCCCCTTTATATTTAAATATATATTTTAATATATAAAACTCCTTATAGAAACGCTATAGCCTAATAATCTAATTAATATATATATAGAATTAAAAGTAAGTTAATTTATTAAATTAAAGATTGCGCTAAAAGTATTTATTATATTAGGTAATATAATTTCGGACTTTATTATCGATATTAATAGTAAAATAGTTCTAAGCTTCCTTAGGTCGATAGTCTATTAACCGGACTACTTTTATACCCTCGGTTAGAAGTAAACCGAGAAAATAATAATAGACCTCTTAAATAAATTAATCTCTTTTTAATAGTAATTTATTTATTAATTTAATAGCGAAGGAAAGTAGCGGTTTATAATTAGAAATACGAGGAAGGACTTAAACCACCAACTATTAATATAATAAAAATTTAATCTTAGCCTTAAAATAATATTTGGCAATATAATAAAATATAGCTTAAATACTAGTATAAGGCGAAATATCCGTATTAATTAGCCAACCTAACGATATAGTAGGATTCTAATTATTAATATTAGTATCGTTATATATAGTATCGAATATATTGTAAAAGGGGTTGAGTATATAAGTAATATATAAACGGTTATATATAGTTCGGGGAAAATTAAAACGGTATATAATTTCTTTAATTATTAAACCGTCGGGAAGTTTATAATAGTATAAATAATACGTTATATTATATTAATACCGGTTTATATAATTAATAATATAAAATAGCGTAGCGAAGGTTAATTATTCGTATTCCCCTATATAGATAGTAAATATATTGCCTTTAACTATATTAGGAATTCTATACGGTTTTAAATTAATAGCTATAATATAAATACCCTAAAAAATAATAAATATATCTTTACCTTTAACCGTCTTAAATTATACTTTAAATATACCTTTATACTAGTATAGGCTATAATTATAAGGGCTATTACGAGTTTACTATTTATATTAATCCTAGTAATTGATAATACGGAATTTCGGGATAAGGACTTTATTATAGAATACCTTATACCTCTTCCAAAAATACTATACACCAATTATTAAATTATTATAAAGATTCTCCTATATAATTTTACTACGTTTATACTTATTACTTTCTAATTATTTATTATAACGGGGTATAAATCTAATTAATAATTTCTAATATAAATCGGCCGGCGTAAAGGTTATAAAAAGGGAGGGTATACCAAATCTATAAATATATACTTCTAGAATTTATTTTTTAATTCCTTAGTAGGGCCGAATATTACGTAGAGTATCTATATACTTTATAATAAATTTAAGGATATATTTGGCTTATTTTATACGGCTTTTAAATACCTCCCGAAATTCTTCGGCCTAGAGAATACCTTAATTTAAATTATAACGAATATAGAAAGAATTTTTTTAATTAATTTAGCTATATATTAAAGTATTGAAGGCAACGAAATAAAATCGGAGGTAGCGAATAAACCGGCTATCCTTCTATTTTATAATATATTTAATATAATTATAGTATAATACCTTATAAAAATACTAAACTATAAAATTAGCCTTACTTTAGGGGTAGAGGGTTAAAAATATTTAAGAAAATAATAATTATAATTTATTAAATTCGCTAATAGGGGTAGGTTTAATAAAGCCTAATATTTATATAAAATTACGGATTCGTCCCTATCTATTAGGATTTAATAATTAAGGCTACTATTCTAACTCTAACTCTAATTCTAGTACTACCGGGCTAAATAAAAAATTAGAATTAAAAATTAAAATAAATTAAGTATCCAGAATAACGGATAAATTTAGAATAACCGGGGCCGGAAGAAGCTTAGGACTATAAACAAAGCCGAAATTAATATACTAAAGAGGCGGCTACTTAAATCGCTACCCCTAGCCTCGTCCTTAACTATTTAATTAATTAATAAATTAATTAAATTAAGTTTAATTAATTATAAAGTTTAATATAGCGGCGACTTCCTCGTTTTTAATATTATTAACTTTATTATCTTTATTAATTTTAATATCCTCTTTAATAATTTAGGAAGGGATTCGGTTAAAAACGTTACTATTTTCTAGGAGTTAGGAAAAACGAATATAATTAATAATAATATCTTAATAGTTAAGGTAATTATTTTTTAAATAATTTAGTTAAATTTAAATATTATATCTATTAACGTAATAATTTCGACGAAATTATTATTATATCTACTCTTAATTATTTATATTCTAGGGGTAGAGGATAATAATATTTAATTCCTCTAATAAAAGTAGTAGATAATTATATATTAAATTAATATTCCGAAGAAAATTAATAATATAATTATAGTACCGATATTAAGTTCCCCTAATAAGATAAATATTAATATATATATAGACCCGGGCAATTAACTACTCTTCGACGGGTAAAAGCTTAGGTAAAGCCGGATTAATRTTATTAAAGTCTATAAAATTATTAATAGAATAGAATAGTATATCTCTAAATTTTTCCTTCTTCTATTTATTAATATAATATTTATATATACCGTACTTAATATATAAATCTAATTATTATTTATAGTATAATATATATTCCTCCTATTTAATATTAAATATAATATTATTATATATATCTATATAATCTTCGTTACACTCTAGGACTACCTTATATTAAAAAAAAAGATTATAACCGGGTATAAAGGGAGGATACTATTATTAAAAAGGGGGATTAGGATAAAGTATATATTTTCAATTTACTAAATTTTCTAATTCGGGTCGAAGAATAACGAACTTTAATTATTATATATTTATATTTATATTTATATCTATATTATTAAGCGTAGTAGGCGTTTTCAAAGTAGCTATTCGAAGTTGAGGGGGTTTAGGCGGTACCGGTATATTTAAAATAGGATTATAAGGACGTAACAGTATTAATACCTATAATAATAAGAACGGGAATAATAATAAAATACTAAATTAGGAGAAATTACTATTAATATTAGTAAAACTATAATTACTATAATAGTAATCATCCTCATCTTTATTATTATTTTAATTATCTTAAATATACTCTAAATACCGGGATAGGTTATAACTATTTACGTTTATAAAGTCGCTATAGCGCCGCCTACTCTCGTATTACTAATAAAATACCCATTCTATAATCGTTATTAATAATTCTAATACTATTCGGGATAATAATAATATACTTAAAGTCTTATCTAATTTAATAGTAGTATCTATATAATATATATAAAAGTTTATAAAGTTTAGGTTTTAATAACGGACGTCTATTAATTATATAAAACTATAACCTTTATATTCGAACTAAATTAAACTATTATCGTTAATATTATTATAATTAATATTATTATAATTAATTCTACCGTCTTTATTATTATCGCCGTCTTTAATCCTAACCGGGCTATTTAATATTAATATATTAGGAAATAATAGATATAATAGTAATAAATTCCGTAATATCCGAAAAGAAAGCGTTTAAAAAATATTTTTATTATTATAATAGCAAATTTAATAATTTTTTCGGATTTTATTATAAATTTTCCAAGCTTCTACTATAAGGGGTAAATCCTATAAATCTATACTATATTATAGAAAAGAAGGACTAAATATACGTATATATAGAATTAGCGTATATAATTAGCTATTAATAATAGTATTCTATATTAATTATTAAAGCGAAGTATTAGTAGGGGCTAAGGACTGTAGACGCCGTATTGTAAACGCTATAAGAGTTTCCTAAATGGAAACCGGACGAGCCAAAAGAGTTAGAGCCGGAGTAATAAATATACTAGATATAAAAGGGGCCAAGTCTATTATAACCGTACAATTACAAATAAAACTTATAATTTAGGATAAATTTACTTAACATCTTCTTTAAATATCGTAATATTTAAAATACTATTGAATTAATTTATTTAAATTCCTCTTACTAACAAATTAAATTATAGGGAGGTCTCGCTTACAATTCTTATAATACTTTAATTTAATATTTTCTTCTTCTTCTTAAAGACCCTATCCAAAAGGAGGAGGCTTAGAACTAAATAGATTAATAATAAAAGCCATATCCTATAAAAATATATACTATATATAAAGTCTATTTAGGGATCAATTAATATAAGGGAATACTATAGTATTAAATACTATAATATAAATAATAAAATTAAGATTATTAAAAGCACTATACAAATAGAAATTAGTATTAATTACTTTGAAAATATATTAATTATTAAAAATTATATAATTTAGGGGTAGTCGTATATATATAAAAGAAGTCGGCTATATATAATTATTAATTCGGCTATATATAATTAATTATCAATTATTAATTATCGTTTAAAAATTAGTATTTAGTTTAAAAGTATACTAATTACTAAAAGCTATATAATTTAGGGGTAATTGTTTATACGCAAAAAAAATCAATTATATATAAAAGAAATCGGCTATATATAATTAATAATTGTATAAATAGCCGGTAAATATAAAGACCATTAAAATCCAATCTATAAATAATTAATTAATTGGCTAGATCGGGAATATTATTATAATTAATTATAATAATTATTTAATTAATTATTTAGTTAGTAAATAGTATTAAAAAAAAAGATAGTCGATTAAATAGAATTAAAATCGGCTACGTAGAAGTAAAAGCGTATATATATAATTTAGGAAAGGATTTATAGGTTTACTAGGGGGTTGCGCCCCCCGGGACCTTTCTTAAGAAAATTAGAATAAAAAAACCCGGAGGACACCCCTAGGAACCCCTATAGAGTATATACAGACTATAGGGTAAGACCCGGGGGATACCCCCGGGGACCCCTATTATATATAGGCTATAAAAGTTTTGACTAATAGAAGGGGGTATACAATATATACAGGTAGCGAAAATTCTAACCAATCCAAATAACGGATTGCCCAATTAACGGACCAATTATAGGATAGACAATTTATAAGGGTTAATTGATAAGGGTATTACCTTATTAGAAAGAAGCTCCGCTATATTCGCTTACTTCGTATTAAATACTTTATTCCCTAGACTATAATAGCTGCGTTTCAATAAGATAGGATAGGAGGAAAATTGCAAGATACCGTATCTGCCCGAAAATGGAAGTGGGTTTTGGGAAACAGCTGCATGCCCACCTTCAAATCATCGACCTCGGACTGTGCATGCAGATGATGACACAGTCTTGCATTGCGTCCGTCCTCCGTACAAGTGACAACAGCTGGAAAGCCAATCATATTTGCGCTACAACTTGCTCCTCTTTGCTTCAATCAACTTTATTCTGCCACAACCCCGTACTTCCAGACCTGACGACCAACACTGCTACGGCGACCGCAGGTCCCACGCCGTGAGACGGGAACTCAGGCATTGTTTTCTGTCCTTCACTGCCCTCACCGCAGCCATTACTGGGGATTCGGACTAAGAGAGGATTTTCAAAGGAGAGAGCGTCTCTGCAGAGGTACCTCTATGCATATTGATACCGCGAGTGACAGATTCCACTCCCCCTTCAAGGACGGAGCCGCAGTTGCCAGGTGACAGCATCCATTTTGCCCTCATTAGTGCCTTCCCGCTGACCCAACTCAAGGGCCTAGCAGCTGCCAGCTAGAAGTATGTACATGTAGTGATGGCAAGCGCTAACGCGGAGACGTGTCACAGCTGCCCAATAATTCGCTCGTGGGGCTCCTGTGTTACGATACAAAAGGGTCCGTGGGTGGCGCTCAAAAGCCGTAGCATAGCCAGGCATGTAGTGGAACGGTATTCGCTACCGTACAACTTAGGAGCGGCTGAGGGCATTCGCCAGCTCCAATCAACGACGATTCGTGTTTGGAAAGAGTCTCTAGCGAATCTAAATGTCGCTTTGCGGCCCAAATTATCAATTTTGTAAAAGTGAATCAGCTTAAATGTGCCCTGTTCCTCAATGATCTACAGTCTTCTGCTGTACTCTGTTCTACATCCGCTGGCATTCTTCTGTTTACTTCTCAGCTCCTGTTCGACATCCAAGCTGTCATTCAGCCGCTTTTCGATCGTGTTTTCCATCAGACTCCTTGCTCTCAAGACTTGGGTCAATTCCGCGCATTCGAGCTTGATTGGTCCCCCAAGCACTCAATGTTTAGTGGCCCACCATGGTCTACTTCACCTTCTTCCTCTGCTTGGCTTCCTCGCGCCTCATTGCGGGTCAAGATGCCTCCGATCCGTTGCCAACCTCCATCTCCCAGTCGAATACCAGCATGAACCAACCACAAGAAATCGTCGGATGGGTTGGTAATCCTCGACAAAGGGGAACCTTGATGCTTCTCATCGAGTGCCTGACGACCATCTTTGCCTGTACTTGGACAGTCCTACACCTGAACCTGCCCGCTCCTAAGGATACCGCTATTACTCGAATTCTGCGCAGAATCAAGTGGATGGCCATCACCATTCTCTTCCCTGAGTTCATTTTCGCCAAAGCCGTCTGCGAACTTCGTCTTGCTCTTCATACACTTTACCTGCTTTCCGAGAAGATGAACAACAATCCAGAGGCTTTTCAGTCAACGGCCAAGTACAAGTCAGGCGAATCGCGCATTTTCAAGGTTGTCTGGGGCTGGAAAGCAGAGAATGGGCAAATGATAAGATGGTTGCGCAAACTATTGGTTGGTCGCCAAAAGTCATCTGGCACGGATATCGAAAGTGCACAGCTGGGGAAAGGAATTCCTCGAGCATGTGAGGGGTGGAAAGAGCTACCAGGCATGAAATTGTGTTCGATGGATGCTATGAATCCTGGAAAACATGGAGGACGCGACGCATATTTATTACCTCCATGGAACGTGTCTCCAGACATGACCGGGACTCCAGCACAAGATCCTAATCAAGGCACCACCGGCATAGAGACGCAGAATCCTGAGATGCGGCTGGGTGACGAGGAGGCTTCTGCTGGAACTCGCGCCTCAGATGGGTACCACAACGCCCGGACGCTCTTTAAAACCCAGATCTGGACTCTTTCACACTCCTATTATCTCAACATGGGCGGGATACATTGGCTTCAGTGCGGCGGCTGGAAACCCACCTACTGTGTCATACGGGGAGAATATCTGGCAAACCAGGACCGGTCATCATGGCGGTTCGCTCATCTACTCAAAGACCTCCGACTTTCAGAAAACGAGATCAGAGACAAAAGCAAAGCGGATTGGATTGGGAGGACGGTGGCCATACTTCAAATCGGACGGCTTGGCCTAGACGTTATTAATCGCGCCGTAGACGACCGGCCTGTCACTCAGATCGAATTGGCAACTGTGGCATTTGCAGTCTTTGCTATAGTCACATATCTGATCAATTGGTGGAAGCCTAAAGATATCTCGGAGCCTACCTTCCTCCATGCTATAACAATACAAAATGAAGTACCTACTCCATTTTCCTTTGTTATATCCAATGTGGTCGAAGGCGCTCCCGAGCCATTCTTCCTTCGATTATTATTTCCCGGACCCCACGCAAGGTCGTCTGCTTCCAGCCGTTCCAGGCGGAGCCCGAATCAACACCGCATTGGTAACGACGAGTTGTGGATGGATGGCAGGCTCCCGCTTATATGGCCTCTAATGACAGTCTCATGTCTGGTATTTGGAGGTTTTCATTGCATAGCTTGGTCGTTCCAATTCCCGACCTGGAGCGAGCAACTCGCATGGCGAATCGCCTCATTCGCATCAATGTTTTTACCAGTTATCGCTCTTGCTGGTACGTCCTTGATCATACAGTCCTGCAATGGTGCGCTCATAAGGCAGCAAATTCGAGCGGCTGTTGAAGTGGTTGAAGCATTGGAGCCACTTGAGAGACTTCCCCAAGAATGTCTCAGTTACTTTTCGGAGGGCTCATTTTCAAGGGCATCTCTACCAGCAAGAGAACTTGCAGTACTTGAAGCTCTCGAGAAGGGTCTCGAAAAGGGTGATAGAATGCGAAATGTCCTGTGGGTTATGAAGGCCTGTAAGCATGGAAGTAATAAGCAGGCAGAGAGATTGACCACTTTAAAACTGTTCTCTCAATGGGTTGGAGAAAGCCTGAATGACTTCCCAACAAATGATCGCCGGATAATCAAGAGATTCAAGCAAATGAAACTGGCGGCAGGTACCGGCCCTGAGGAAAATGTCGCAATGGTAAACTGGATTCCAATCGTTGAGGCTCTCTCATGTATAAGGACATGCATGAGCCAATACTATAAAAGCTACAAGGATGGTGAGCTCTATAAATACGAACTGGCAAACAGGCGGCTTGCAGACAGGGCACGGATGCTTTCAAGACCTGTCAACATTGTTAGCGGAGTCCTGTACACCGCTGCTCGGGTTGCTCTTCTGGCCCTCATGTTCTCGAGTCTCCGGGCCGTGCCAAAAGGGGTTTACGAGACCTCAGATTGGACACGATTTCTACCGAGCTTCTCTTAAATCAAGAGCCACTCTCTGCTATGGGCTTGGAAATAACCTCCATCTTACTCCGAAAAGAGTAGATGGAGAACGGAGTTGGCCTCCTTTGTCTGGGCTGGGAAGGAGACGGAGCTTTTGTCACTAGTGGAAGGTAAAAGCGAACACTGTATCATAGACTACCTTGATACCTACCTCAGCTCACCTCGGAGGTTCCCTTAAAGATTCCCCGCATCTAAGCTTCAAACTGTAGAATATAGACTTCTGATGATGCTGCTAAGACGGATTATGGAAGTGCACGTCCTGCGGCTTCTTTCACCCACCATCCTCGCCCGTGTGCCTCTTGGTCCCGGGTCCGGAGTCAAGATCTCAACTGAGTAAGGATCTGGTTCCTTGTTTTCATTATATATCTCATGTAAAGCGGATGTGTTCTTGAAGTTCAGAGGCAGGTCAGTATGTGTAATCCAGATAGGAATGTTTCTGCGATCACGCATGTGGAAAGCAGTGATTTTTTTTTTTTTATTTTTTTTTCCCACCTCTCCATCCTCCCTCTTACACCATAGGAATCTTTTTTGCCTAAATCACAGTTCCGTGCTATGAACAAGCCGTATATCAAGGTTCCCATACCTACCTTTGTACCCTATCGCTCCCTCCACGTATCTGTAGTCAAATCTCCTTATTGCCTCACTGTTCACGAGTTCAGTGTTCAAATCCTAAACATCATGCGACCCCGAAACCTGGGCACAACACCGCGAATAGCATCACTGTTCACATTATAGACAAGCAATAACCACAACCTTGATATCAGCGACTATGAAATCAACACACCAAACAGATTTGCCACACAGGCGACTGTTGACATGGTATATCCCACAGGGTGTGCTTCCCCAAACTTGACAGTGTCTTCTTCTTCCGACATCATCACAACAACAAACCCAAACCCATCACATCAAACCACCATATTTGATCGTGACCAACTGGCAAAACATCGTCCCTTCATGGTGATAACACCACTGAAACAATAAGTCTCTGTAAGAACCCCCTTCGCCCTCATCGGCGCCATCACGCAAGCGTGCGCTAACTTCCCAGCTAGCAGTCATCATCAACACCACCGACGCAACATCGCGATGTGCCACCAACTCCGCCAGCTGCATTCAGTATGCGGCCATGTCACCAAGCGAGAAATCCCTTGCAAAGTCGCCGACGCAAGTCCCAAGAAACCCAACCCTCAACCATGGCCTCCCGCTGTCGACACAGGAAGCGCAGTCAAAGACGCCTTCCTGACCTGGTGTCTCAAATCCCTGAAGCCCGTCGTCGCCAACAAGACTCGCCCAAGCTCAACAACTTGCCGCCCGCCTTTGACCATCCTGCACGAGGTCGAGTACGCGTTTTGTACCAAATGCCGTGAATACTACGAGGCATATGCCGCGAAAGAGCTGAGAAAAGACTTGAAAGATGCGACCAGATCCGCCAACGTCGTTCTATCGTATTAGAGGTACAAGAACAGGTTGAGGTGGACTTTGCCCGTTCAAGCGGGCAGGGTGCCGGCGGAGTATGTGTTTCGCCACCACGACTCGAAGAGTGGTCGAGCAGCAGATTCTGGGCTCGAAAGACAGGAGCTGGCCATGCTTCAACAGGTGACGAAGATCATTGGCATGGATATGGGTGGTGGAAGTTCGGCTTCAAGGCTGGAAAAAGTCAAGGACATGAGACGAAAGACGTTGGAATGGGCGGAGGAAGGGGATAGCGCGCGGAAGAGGGCCGAGAGGGAGCAGAAAGCTGAAGCGAAGAAGACAGCAGAGGAGGTGAGGAAGCACGAGAAGAAGAGGCTCCAACAAGAGAGGCTGCAACAGGAGAGGCTGGAGCAGGAGAGGCTGGAGCAGGTAAGACTCGATGGAAAAAGAGTCAAAGAGAAGAAGATTGAGATGAAGAAAAGACTCGAGGAGGAAAGATTCGAGGAGGAGAGAAGGTCCAGGAAAGAGAAAAGGCTCGAAATAAGGAAGTGGCTCGAGGAAAAGAAGAACTTCGAGGATAACCTCAACAAGGTGAAAAAAGAAGAGAAGAAACAGAAGAGCGGTAAGGACAAGGGGAAAATCATGGTGGCGATTGAAGACATCGAAGGGAAAACGCTAATTGAGTGCGAACATGGGAAAAGCGAGACGGGGGTGAGAGTTCGCATAACCCCTCGACCAGAGCCAGGCGGGGCCTCCCGTCAAACTGACCCGCTGGCCGACAAGCACAAACTGTCCAAGTCACGAGCCTTATCTGAAATCATCGAATTCTACGAGGCTCGGAGCCAGGAAGGTGGGACGAAAAGTGGTGCTGCTCGACGTACAACACCGGCACGTCCCTCGAAGAAAAAGAGCAGCGAGGAGAAAGGGATGACTGTGAAGGTGAAAGTTGCGGAGAAACGGCCCAAGACCAGATACCGACGGCCGAACGTCCAAGATGTCTCTGACGACGACGACGAGTCTGAGTCCGACAGTTACCAAAAGCCCGGTAAATCCATATCCTCTCCAGAGAAGTCTGCCCAGCGCTTGCCGAGATCATCGACCACTTCTCTTCCTGATCCAACCCTGAAGGGCCGGCCTCAGCGACCAGCACAGCCTGAGAACAAGCAGAATTTATGTCACCAGGCGAACACAAAGAAGAAAGTGTCAGTCGCCTCGAAATCCACGATGGACGAGAAGCTCTCAAAGCCAGAGGACAAGAACTCGACAACCCGCGACATCAGCTCTGTCCAGAATCAGGGAGACAGCAAAAAGGAGCTCTCAGCCAAGAGTTTCCGCAAAGAGGAGAAGCAGCCAATGGCGAAGTCCGAGGACAAGCATCAACTAGCCCCTCCCCACACGAAGCAATCGGTGAGCTTCAACAACCACACATCCTTTGCCAAAGGTGACAGCAACAAAACCCAGTTTTCCCTAAAGCCACACAAGGCGGACAAGGCGACACAAACAGAGCCGGTAAAAAACCATCCATCGGCTCCGCTCCATCGTCAGCGCCCAGGAAACTCGAAGCAAAACCACGCTGTCGTTGCCCAAGAGGTCACCAAACAGAAGGCCTCAACAATGATTCCCCAACAAGGGCCCCCAAAGACTGTGCCCCCAAAGACGGAGCCCCCGAAAACAGTGCCTTCGAAGACAGAGGCTGAGCCAGAGAAGAAGCCTCAACCTAATTCGCAGACCTCACCTTGGCCACACCCTCTCCGCCCTCTCCGCCGGCGCCTCTCCCGCGAGGAGACCAAGAAGCTGATGGATGAGCACAAATTCCACGACAAACTCTCCGACATCTCAGAAGAGAGAGCATCTCAGCTCAGCTCACAGTCTCGGGATTCGAAGGGTAGGGCCAAGCCGGCGATACCCATCAAGCCACTTCTGGAGATTCCTCTCGGTCGTGGTTCTGCAAGCACGAATTCCAAAAAGTCAATTGGTTCGATGGTGGTCGAAGTTGATCCGACTGACCAGCCAAGTCCCATCGATCCGCCCTCAAACATTCCCTTTGCTCGGGGATCTGGGACCGCGTCCAGTGACAAGTCAATCAACTCCATGGCGGTAGAGCTAGATCTGACTGAACAGTCAAACCTCATCGACCTGTCTTCAGATGTCCCTCTCGGTAGTGGAGGTAGGAGCTCGGCCACTAACCCGTCAATCAGCTCGATTGTCGTCGAGCTCGATCCGACTGATCCAGGCAGGAGCTCGGTCACCAACCCGTCAATCGGTTCAATGGTCGTCGAGCTTGACCAGACTGATCAGGCGACCGCCATCGATCCGGCTTCAGATAGGGGTCTTGGCTGGGGATGTGGGAGCGCGATCTCCAACGCTTCAATCAATTCGATGGAGGTCGAGTTGGATCCAACTGATCAGTCGAACTCTATCGTCCCTCCTTCAGATATTCCTCTCGGTGGAAACACGGTGTCCAACCCGTCAGTCGGTTCGATGGTCGTGGAGCTTGACTCGACTGATCAGCCAATCTCCTTCGACACACCTTCAGATATTCATCTTGGCTGGGAATGTGGCACTATTCCACCCCTGGCTACCACGAGCACCATGTCCAGCACTTCGGCCAACTCCATGAAGGCCGAGTACAATGCCAGTGATCGGTCCACCACTTCCATCGACTCCCTGAAAGTCGAGTACACCCCGAGTGCCCAATCCGAACTATGGGAGGACATCCTTCAGCGCTTAGGGGTCGAGGCCGAGAAAGAGACAGGGTGGCTGGTGCATCCAGAGTACTGCGGGTGTTTGGGTTGCCTGAAGGAAGCTTGACTCGAGGTGGTAGAAAGGGCAGAAAGGATACTAGACGAAATGTGGGAGATGTAATTAGCCGATGCTCTCATGGAAGCTGGGCGAGACGGGACTGTTGCCGCTGCAGAGGAAGGAAGGATAGATGGATACTTGCCGGTGTTGGAACGGAGAGAGAGATATCGAGGAAGGTCGGGTTATGGATGCTGAAAGGGATGGAATGGCAAGCTAGGGGTGTAGCGGACGAAATCCAGGGCGGGAGAAAAGAAGGGCGGGAGAAAAGATGAGCGGGTGTAAAAAGTTGAGTACTTGAGCGTTGGCAGTTGCGACGGAACAAAGGACAATGAATCGATGGGCAATTCATCGTGTGCATTTACGAAGGGAAGGCACGTCCATCTACCGTAGTCTTAGGCAGTAATATTGGTCGAGATCATGTGCGGAAATCTTCAGGTTGTGTCAAGTGGATATTATGTGATAAAAGTGAACGTGCCAGTGATCGTTGCTCCTTCTTCTTTTACCATCGCTCACACCAATCTTGTGCCCCGGCCATGTCAATCAGCCAAGGCCGATTTTTTGAAAGAAGGCAGTCGCGTCTATGCAATGCGTGATGCATCGAATTTTCCCTTTGGCTGGGGACGAATGCTGTCCAGGGCACTGCGGGGGACAAGACCTTTCCAATGATGTCTGTTCTCTTTCTCAACTCCTTCGAGCTCTTGCAACAATCATCAGCTCCTGTCAACTACCGCCTTCGGTTACCTAGCCTCTACCACTCCATTCCCGAATCACCTCAACTCTTCCTTGACCTTTTTCCTCTCCTTCTAACAAATGCGCGACACGGCGATAGGACTTGCGGCATGAGGATGGATCAAGAACCGAATGTGCTTCCGGACCCCGCCGTGCCCATCTCCTCCGGAGCGACCCACTCGGAATTGTTATCGTACTATCTGCCCCTCGCGGGAAACCCGACCACCCAAGATAGAGGTTCATCTCATTCGAGCTACTTTTCAATATCCACATCCACATCCACGCGTGACCCCCGCCGCTCCCTCGTCCATTTTGAACGTCAGATGGACAGGAGTATGGACGTCGGGTCTTCTCTTTGCGTGGGATACCTCGTCTCGTAATTCATTCGCTTGTAGAACATGACGGTGACAGTAATCGTTGAGTGATGTCGTTTCTTCCCACAAGCCCAAATATGATGGCGATGAGGGGAGGTCCAGACCTCGGGACACACTCCCTGAGTTTTGATTGGTTGGGGGAAGCTGTACTTACTCCACATTCAGGTCTTGGCACTTTCTTTTTTCCTGATTTCCTTTTCCTCTTTCTTCAGTAACGTCACTCAATTCATGTTCAAGCGCACATTATTTCATTACCTTGGAGCAAATGACGTGGCACCGTTTCCTTGATGAAGGTCCAAGGTTAAAGAGCCTCCCATTCAGTATCCCATAGAGGGAAAGGGTTTACCACGCTACCGAGAAACAGCAAAACAATTCCAAAGCCAGTGTCCTGGCAGGGTCACCCCGCCGGCCAGCCGGCGTTGCCCAAAAGAAATCCCAAGTTCCCAATCCCGATGGATGCCGTCCAAATCCAGAATCATTGCCCGCGAAGGCCGTCGGTCTAACACCCTCAGGCCTCAAAACCGAAAAACACAATGCTAGCCCGAGACAAAGGAAACCAAGTCACCCATATCAGTGAGCATCCAGTCCTGTCAGAGTGTCAGGACCCAGGTTGCTCCTCCACCGTGAGGGGAGACAAGGTAACTTATCCACCAACTGAGCCTTATCTGGCGCCGCTGACTCCCATTCCTGCCAGCATGTCGATAATCCCTTGTTCCTCGGCCGCTGGAGTAAAAGCGTGTTAGTGTCCTTCGTTCAATCTCCTTGTAGACCTGAAGTTCTGAACTCATCTGGATCGTGAAACTTACTATGAGTCTCGTCACCACCCACTTGCCCAACATTAACCGGTCCCGTCTGCACATCGCCCAGCTTCATCGCCGCTGGCACCATTTCGTCATCCACAATATCCCAGACGGTTTGAAAGATGGAAACGGCAATCCGGTATCTGCCAGACTTGGGGAAAGTAACGTCATGAAAGAGGAGGTAGAGGGAAGTGAATCCCCTCTCCTCTTGTACGGCAACAGCTGTTTTGGCAAGACCATAAATCGATATCGCTGCCCGGTCACCCTTAATCGGCAGGTTCGTGGTTGCGTCCACAAGATATAGCATGCCATGGAGCTCGGAGGGAGCCTGATTGGGAAGCATGGGGCCGTACTTGACGACAGCTGGGATCTTGACATTGTTCCCAGCCAGGATGTGTGGAGGAGGATTGACGACGACCGAGATGGGGATGTCGTTCAAGGTGGAACCGGTGGTGGTGGACATTTTGTAGCTGTGTGGGGTTGTTGTATACTGTTTGATATTGGAGAAAACTGATCAGTGAATGTTCTGATGATATTGATGTGGATGGGAGTGTCAAATGAAGAGCTTCATCTTCGGATTTATACCTCGATAACAAGAAGCCCAGTCGTGTTGACTACTATGCCATCACACCAACAACATGTTGGTCCACGATGAAATGGTGATAAAGAGAATGGAGAACGGGAAATTGGAGTTGGTAGTAGATGGGTGTGATACATTGCTTGATACTGACGACGACATCCTTTCAACTCAATCGTTTGGTCCGGGTTGGATCCGATGATACAGTCCTCTTTGTCTGATGATGATGATAATGGGCGTCTAAGGCTGGGCCGGATAGAGGTAGGGCTGAGCCGTCAGATGATTCCGGTTGGTGACTGGATGTTGGAAGTTGAGGTTGGGTAGGGAATATCTCAGGTCAACAAAGCGAGTGTAAGTCCGATGTTCGTGATACCAAGAGCAGAGCTGTCCGGGGAGAGGTCATCGGTCCGGGGGGGCTTGATGACAATACTTATGAGCTCTGGGACTTTCATTCTTCTTAATCCAGTTGAGATGATTTGGGCTGAGGCTTTCTCCACCATATTTGGAGCCGGAGATCGTTCCGTGGATTATGGTAGCAGGCTCATGGGATCTCATGCACTGATCTGGTATGTGACTGCCTTCCTGAGCCAAATTTGGGTGTGACTGTGATATCCGAGAGGACCGAAATGGATGGGGCTAACCAAAAGTTACCCTAACCAACGTGTTCTGTGATCCGGATCTAGGTATGTCTCTCGGGTGAAAGGTTTGGGTCTCTGCACGCCGGAAATACGCAGTCATTCAGCAGGACCAGGGGGCCGGCTTTCTTCATCGAAGAAACGATCCAACAGCATTATTGGCCGTTGTGAGCTCCTCGGTATCGACTTGTCTCGTTGGTTCCCCTTGGCGTCATCTTCATCCGGGCCCGGGTCGTTGGCCTCAGGGTCCTCGCCTCGTGATAGAGTTCAAAGGGTTGGCGTTGATGTCGAAGTCCGATCCGCGTCCCCATGGAAAATGTTGGTCCTAATCGTCAGCAGGGGCTCTTTCTGGGGAGTCTCGGACAAAGATCCGGTTGCGTGTTAGCAAGTCCCACCCGTTCGCTGCCAGATGGGAAGGAACATGACAGATCGTTTGTGGCGCTCGGTTATGATGCAGGGACCAATGAGGTCCGAGATGAACCCTCCAAGTTGGATGCCCTCACAAAAGCCACGCCTCTCATGATAGGCAGAAGGCCATCATGAACTTTGGATGTCTTTGATGTTCGAGACGTTTTCGTGGAAGTTTTCTACCAACAGCATGAAACGGATATGCTGAGACCTGATGCCATCGCCAACCCCCATCTGTTTGGCGCTGGGATACAGGGATGAGTCTACTTGTGATAATCATCACGCTTTTTGCCCAGCTCGTTGGCGTTCTACGATCAAAGGGGGTATTCTGAACCACGTGGATCAGAAGAAGGAATCTGGGTTTCTGTCCAGTCGGAAAATGTCGAAAAGAGCCGCGTCACATGCAGTGCTGCAGTGATGATGTCGGCGTCGGATCTGCTTTGAGATCCGCCCTGCCGGTACTCGCAGCCCTTACGTTTCGTGTCCAGGGTTAGCGAGAACTAATAATAAAGCGGATAACATCGTCTTCCGGGGCGCCCGGTAGAATCTACTAAAGCGCAGCTGTTATAAGTCTAGGGATAAATCCTAATCCGTAAATATTAGAAGTTTAGTCGTATAATATAAATTTAAAACTAGATTCTCAATTTATTTTAAAGTATAAGCATTTAGTCGCGTTGTAAGGCTGGATTCTCAATCTATTTTAAAGTATAAACATTTAGTCGCATTATAAACCTATATCCTAATTTATTAAAGTAAAAGTATTTAGTCGCGTTTTAAAGCTAGATTCTTAATTCTATATTATTTTTCTAAATTACTTTAACTCTAAATTATTTTAACTTTAAAATATTTTAAATTTAAATTATTTTAATTCAATTATAAATTATTTTTCTTTCTAAATTATAAATTATTTTTAACTCTAAAATATTTTAAATCTAAATTATTTTAACTCAATTGTAAATTATCTTTTTCTCTAAGTTATTTTAATTCTAAATTATTTTAATTCTAAATTATTTTTCTCTCTAAGTTATTTTAATTCTAAGATATTTTTCCAATTTATTTTTATTTTATAAAAATTTATTAAAAAAAAAAAGGATTTTTTCGGAATTTAGGATATTAATAGTATAGACTTTACTTTAAATTTCTAGAGAATAAATCTCTTAAACCTACTCCGAAGGATAGCCCGTCTTATATACACCTTAATTTTACGCCTTTATAAGTACTATAGGCGAATTTTTCGTAGGTAAGTATACTTTTATTATACTATAGGACTTTATAAATAAATCCCCCGAAATAATTATCCCTAGCAATTATCCCTACTAATTAATTAATAAATTATCGGTTATTTTATACTATAGTCTAATCTTATATTTAGGAGGGCTCGATCTTATACTATAATCGGTCGGTCGGTCGGTCAAATTTATATTAAATTAGTATATTATTATTATTAAGTCAAAAGTATTTAAATTAGTTTTTTTATTAATTTTTTTATATTTATTTATAAAGCGGGTCTAGAAGGTCGAAGAGCAATCTAAAAGGTCGAAAATTGTATTTATAGAATCAAGGATTTTTAAAAATAAATACCGATCTAAACTAATCCTATAAATAGAAATATAGTTTACCCCTACCTAAACTATAGAACTATTATAGCTAGTCGTTACTTAGGATTAATAATAGAGCTTACGGGAATATAATTTATAAAATAGAATTTATATCGATATAGTAATAATAAAGGTAATAATATTAATAATATTAGAAACTAGTATTAAAAGTAGTATTAAAGGTTATAATATTGGAAATAATATTGAAAATAATATTAAAATTTAAATTAGTAATAATAGTAATAATATTAATAAGTATTAATAGTATTAAGACTAATATTGAGAGTAGTAATATTAGAAATAGTATTGAGAGTAGTATTAAAATTTAAATTAGTAATAATAGTAATGGTATTAAGAGTGCTAAGTATTAAAATTAGAAATAGTATTAAAATTTAAATTAGTAATATTGGTAATAAGTATTAAATATTAATATTGGTAATGTTAATAATAATAATAATAGTATTAAAAGTATTAAAGTTAGAAATAATTTTAAGTTTTAAATTAATAATATTGAATATTAAATATTAATATTAATAATATTAGAAATAGTATTAAGATTAGAAAGAAGGTATTACGTAGTATTATTCATATAAAGTAAAATATAATAATAAGTATAGAATAAGATAGTAAATATTAGTATTAATACCCGAAGGTAAAGAAAAGTAAAATAAAGTTAGGGTATTATCGATATATTAATAATTAAATAAAAGTCCTCTATCCTCTATATTATTTTTATTATCTTTATTATTCTTATCTTTATCTTTATTATTATTATTATTATTATTTTCCTCCTCAATTATCCTTAGGCAATTTAAACGAATAAAGGCCGAAAACTTAAGGAATTTTCAAACTACTACTAATAATAGTATTTAATTCCTTTTACTTTTACTCTTTCTTCTTCCTATATTTATTTTTATTATAAAAGGTCTTTACTTCCGCCTCTAATTTAATAAAACGGATATCGATAACATTTTAATTAGGGTAATTAGCCGGAGTAGAAATTAAGGGGGTTAGAACCCGGGGGGTAAAATTAAAACCGGGAGGAAAAATATTTTCGGAGGTAGAAGGAAGGAATTAGGGGGGTAGGGCTTAAAGGACCGAAGGGGCAACTATAGGGGTAGAATAAATATAAATACGGATTTAGGGGGTAGGGCTAGGGCTAAAACTCCTTTTAAAAATATCGAAGGGCTAGAGGATAGAATAATAAATAATATAACGGGGGGTTTCGAGAGCCGGAACTAAAATAATAAAAGTTTCGAAAATTAGAGGAGGGATATAGAAGGGGCCGGGGATTAGGGTAATAAAAATTTCGAAAACTGGAGGGAAGGGGCTAGAAATTAGAGAAGTAGGACGGCGAAATTTATTATTATAATTAATACGAAGGACGATAATTATTTTAAACCCGAAGGTAAAATTGTAAAAACCTTTAAAATATAATATTAATTTATAAAAAGAAAGTAAAAAGAAATTTAAAAATATTTATTTAAATATAATTCCCTTCTTTTTAAAGCGAATTATAATAGGGATAATATCTATAAAATCGTTATAATATTTATATATAATATAATTATTTCTAATATCCCCCAACTCCTATAGTACGTAATATATAGTATATATATTAGAACGTCTAAGGTCGTAATTAACCCTCTTTATAATACAAATATAATATTTTATACCTTTACCCCCCTTAGGTTCAATATAATAATATCTATTCCGTATATAATAATAATACGGAAAATTATACGAATAATTATATCTACTATTTTAGAAATACGAAAATTAATATATAAATAAATAATAAAGGAATATAGTAAATAAAGTATATTATAATTTTAGGTTTTTTCGCCGAAGCCTTTATTGCCTCCTTCCCCTTCTTCGACGGTTTAATACAATAGGAGAGGTACTTATTTAGTAGATACTTAAATAATTAAATATAATTTAAATTATTACTAAAAGTATTAAGAGGACTATTAGGAGTAGCGGCGGCCGGGGTACTTAGAGAATTATAGTAACGGCGCTTAGAATATACGGCGGGCTTATTAAGAGGGCGGGTAAGAATTTCGGAGACGGGCGGCTAAATTAAGTTAAGCGTAGAATTAATAAAGCCAATAGAATTAGTAGGGCTAGTAGAAGGGACGAATAAATTAGAAGATATTATATTTATATAGCGATTATTAAATATATATAAATTAACTAAGTATAGGGGAATAGATTAATTATAAAATTAATCGTAGTATTAATTATAATTTATATAATTATATAATTTAATCTAGGGAAGAAAGGAAGAGAAAAGAAGGGAAGAAAATAATTTTGAATAATAAATAAAATATATACTAGCAAAAGTACGAATATAAATACGAAAGTAAGTAAGTAAATAAGCAAGTAATTACGCAAATAGTATTTACTAAATAAATTAAATTATTATAGTAATAAAAATTAAACGATAAATTTAAAGATTACCTATTATTAATATATAGGCCGCCAATTCGTATATATATAATTAAATTGTATATAAATAGACGAATATATTAAATATCCTATTCTAAATCGTATTTTATACCTAAACGAATTAAAGTATCCTCTCCTTTATCTATTTATTAATCTATTTTCCCGCCTATAATATCCTCCCCCTTCTATTCGTTAATTTATTCTCCCGCCTCTAGCACTATTAATAAGAGGGAAAGGTTACGCTAATTTACTTTATTATTTAAATATACTATATAATAGAGTAATAAAGTAATAAAATAATAAAATAATAAAGTAACGAAGTAATAAAATAATAAAGCAAAAAGGCTATTCTAATTGAAGCCTCTTCTTCTTTTTATAATATAAGACCTCCCTCTCGAAAAGGGAGAGAAGCTACTCTAATTTACTTTATTATTTAAATATACTATATAATAGAATAATAAAGTAATAAAATAATAAAGTAATAAAATAATAAAGTAATAAAATAATAAAATAATAAAATAAAATTATTATTAACAACCTATTCCTACTCTTTATCGGTAAAGCCTTCCGGTAATATCTTTTACTATTATACTTCTATAAACGCCCTATAAACTGGATATTCCTCGAAAAGGATAATGCGTAATCTATATTATTATTATTACTAATTAAAGGGTAAATTAAATATACGTCGGGAAGGAACTCCTTAAAAGCTTAATATATTTCAATTATAGTTATTTAAAAATAAAGTAATAAAATAATAAAGTAATAAAATAATATTCTTTTACTTTTCCGCTACCGTTATTATAATTAAGAAAAAACCTACGATAAGGGTACTTATATTCGTAATTTAAATTATACTTATAAATACTACTTTACTAAATATAAAATATCCTATAAATAAAACCTCTCTAAACCTAAAACTTTCTATAACCGCCGGTATTAATATAATTATTTAATTTACTATAGTAATTAAAACTATTTATAGAATTAACTATTAGCCGGGCTTAATAATAAAATAATTCTAATCGTTTTGTAGTCTAATAAATTAATTAAAACGAAAGGCCGAAAATTAGTATTAAATTATATTAATTCTACTTAATAAAGGATATATTATTACTATAGTTAACCCCTATTTATTTAGGGGAATTATTTCTTTCTTCGTATATTTCTATATAATTATATATTCGCTATAATAATTAAAATTATTTATAAGGCGAAAGGCTATTAAACGAAACGGTACTATTAATAATAAATTAGAATTCTCCTCTATCGATTTCTAATTATAAGAAGGCTTTTATCTTTAATAAAAGTAGTAAACGTATTTAAAAATCTTATTAAAGAAGAAGTAGTAGAGGGCCCGGCTATTAAGCGAAATAGTACTATAAGAAGGCTTCTATTTTTTATAGAAATAATAAATATATTTAAGAATTTTATTAAAAAAGAAGTAATAGAGGGCCCAAATAGTTATTAAATATATATAAGTATTATAATTAGCCTTTTTATTAAGCCGGATAGTAAAAACCGTTCGAAATTAATAGTTTCGGCTATTAATTCGTACTATAATAGCGATAATAATTAGTTAGCCGATAAAATTATTAGATATTCTTATATAAGCGCAATAATTTTAGGGGAAGGTTAATAAGGAAGAGGTAGGAGAAGAAATAAAAATTATAATTTAGTATAAAGGATTATATTAAACGTGTATTAAGAATATTATTTATTTAAAAATAAAATTGTATAAATAAAGTAATATAAAGGATAGAAAGGTAATTAGGAAATATAAAAAGGTCGACGTCTGTACAAGGATGCGTATTAATTATACGTAGGCGAAATCGTATAGATAGGATTAAAGTACTTAGATTTAATAGTAGAATTATATTACCGCTATAAAAGGAGGTAATATTTATTAAAGCCGCCTTCGAATAATATTAATATAGCGTTTAAATTAAGCTTTATTACTCTTTATATATATAGTATTAATATTAAAAGGATAATCGAATATAATACCCTATAACGTCTTTACCTTCGAGACTATTACGTATATTAAACTAAATATAAAATTGTCCCTAAATACATCGAAAATAGCAATATCTATAATTATACCCTACAATTTATATATTATAATAATATAAGCGATAATAATTAGGAATTACTTCTTCGTACAAAAGGTAAATCCTCTTATATACTTTCGAATAGAATAGAAAATAAGTATAACTTTAATATTAAGGCCTTCCTATTTAAAATAGGCCGGGCTACTATAGCTAGGGAAATATATTAATAGGGTATAAAACGGTACTTTTCGAAGCTTAATACCTTAACGCTACACAATATTATAAATAATACTAATTATACTATTTACTAAACTTTTCTCAACCTATATATTCTTTATAAATATAATTTTAGCACTAATAATTAAAAGTAGCTACTTATATAGGTTATTTATATTATTAAATTTAATTTCGCTAATTCTATTACTTATATAATTAATATATATTTATATATATAGCGCCCTAAGACCTTCTAAATAGGTATAATTATATTCTTTAACCTTCGTATTAATTAGGTATATATATAAAACATTATCGAAAATACTAAAATCCTATCCTTATTCTTATAGCTTCGTCTTTACCCATATAAATAGTAACTCCTAATATTCTTATATTAGGCGACTAAATTATAGACTTTTAAATATATTTTTAAATACCGCTTAATTATTATTACCCTACCGGATAATCTATTTTAATTCAATAATATAATTAAAAGATTAATATATTAACTTTCCGGATATTTCTTCGGGGATAAATTAATTATTAGACTTTATATTAATTAATACTTTTTCTATAATAGGAGGCAATTAATAAAAATCCCCAATTAGAAGAATATTCCAGCCACCGAAGAATTTATTATTATAATTAAGAAAGGCCTACTAAAGACGCTTATCTATATAATATATTATTTTAAAACTAATTATAGATTTCTCATTAATAATAAAATATTATAAATAATAGAATTGTAACTATAAAGAGGCGAAGTTATTAAGGGATAAATTTAGTAAAGCTATACCGTTTTTAAATATAGGAAATCGAAGAAGTAAATATAATATAAAACTATTAATATTATTAGCTGCTATACCGGTAGGAGCAATACGTATTATAATAAAAGGCTTATTATAAATAGTAATTAATTCCTCAAGCCGAATAAAAAGAAGGCGGATAATATACAATTTCCTAATACCTCCTTTACTATTAAATTATATTTTAAGAAGTATAGGGTTATTACTATAAAGAATAGCCTAATAATAATTTATAAATATATTATGAACGAAGCGCTATTTGGGATTAAGGTTATTTATAATTATATTAGTTACCTCCTCCGCTTCGAATAAACCGGGGTTATTAATTTTTATACCTTTCTAAAAATTTTAAGTAATAGAAATAAAACCGTCGTATTTACTACAATAATAAATTCCCTAATCGTATTCTAAATTAATAGAACGATAGCCAAATATATTAATATTCTTATTAGCGCTTATAAGCTAATCCGAGGCTTCTTAAACTATATATATCTAATCGTCCTACTATATATCTTCCTTAAGGGGTATAACTTTAATATCGTCTTTAGGTAGTAATTCGAATAATTTACTATAATAGTTATATTTATAATAATTATAAATCTTTCGATAGTAATTATATACTTCGGACTAAATAGTATATTCTACCCCCTTAATTAACTTTAAATTAGTATCGAAATAATAAAGGTAATAGAATATTATTTTAATACAATAGAAGTATTTTTAAGTAAAATAGTATTCCCTTGGGCGGAGCCTAATATACCCGAGGGAGACAGTGAAACGCCCATATCTGCCCAAACGAGCAAAGAGATGCCAAAACCAAAACTCCAAGAAAAACATCACCAGATCCAAAACACTAGCTAAAACATCACTAGATATTACCTAAAGTCACCCTCCCGCTCAAATTTCTATTATTATCCCAAATAATACTAAATAACTCCAAATAACGTTCTAATCGTCTTTATAACCTCTACCTCTCCTATCTACTATCGCCAGCCCCCAAAAAGGGGTGCCATAAGGGCCCCATAGTATAGCAACGTACAATAACGATCAAAGCGCTACTACTAATATAAGTAGAGAAACTATATATTCGAATCCTATCTATAACTCTTTCTTTCCCTCTTTCTCTATAATATAACTATATATTATAAACGTATAATCCCCCTTACTACTAATATCTCTCAAATCTCTCTCAATTTATCCGTCTAAGGTAACCGAACTAGGGAACTTACCCACGAAATCCTATAGTACAATAAAGTAAGAAATTAAAGTATAATTAAAACGGGCTATCCCTCGTAGTAGGCTCAAGATACTTCGCACTCTAGAGACTTCGGGTAGGGCGTACTTTATAAATCCTAAACTCTTTTTTTAACTAACTTTTTATTATATCTATCATTATAAATACTATATAAATCGCTTTATCTCTATTTTAAATTATCTTTAAATTATCTTTATTAATCTATCCTCCTCTTAATTACAGTAGTCTATTAGTATTAATACTCTTACGAAATCTTCTACAAAGCCTTCTTATACCCGTACTAATTATACTACTTACTCTAGCTAAAATACTACTAATTCTACTACCAAGCGGTCTTCTATAACGTCTACTACTAGAAATAACTCTAGCGGTAGCAATATTAACTAATTATACTACGGTAACGATATTAGTAGGCAATCTACTATATAATCGATTACCGGCTCTACTACTACGAAGTCTACCCCATCCTCCTCTTCCCCGGGCCGGCCGGCCATTACTAATATCACTATTATTATCGTCGTCGGTAATATCTCCCAATCCCAATAGTAATTCCCAAAATATATTAGAAGCTAGAAAAAGGCCGAGATTACTACATATATAATAAGGAAGTAATAATTCGCCTAACTTTAACTATTGAAGCATACATTTAGCAATATCTACAATTCGATAGGTAGTAGTTTTAATAGTAGTAGAACGGAGGGTATTAATTTCGAAGGGGTAGTCGAATATAATACCTTAGAGCGTCTTAATACAGGAAATGGCCATATAAAATAGGCCAACTATAAAGTCCTTTTAGAATATATCTAGTACAACCTTATCTAATATCTAGCCCTACGATTTATATACTATAATAATATATATACTAATTAAGGGGAATTACTTTCTCCTACACTCTAGAGCCCCTTTAGTAAATATACGAATAACCTTCTATATAAGGATAATTCGTACTAGATCCTTAATATTAAAATACGTAACTTCTATATTAATATCTTCCTAGTAATTAATACCCCTATAATTAGGGAAATATATAAAAATAATGAAGGGGGAATCGCTTACTTCTAGACTATAAAGAAGTTAGTAAATTAATTGGACTAGAATAGAAATATTAAATTTACTGAATATTATAATAAATAATAATATCCTATACAAAATTAATAATCGTACCAATAGCACCGTTAATAAAGCTAGTATTAATTTAGAGGTTTTCAATCAATATAACTTTAGCACCTTTCAAAATAGTCAATTTATTATATAGATTTCCAGTATTAGCGTATTTAATACTTTTAGCGGTAGTAAATAAATTCTAAACTTTAATAATAAAAGTAGGCATTTATAAACCTTCTATATACCTAGTATTATATTCGTTAACTATAGTATTGGTAAGGTAAATACGTAAAGCGTTATTAAATATCTCTTACTCTAGTAGAAGTAAGACGTATTTGTAGCGGGAGGATAATAACGTCCAATCGGTAATAATAGGGTTATTATTTCGTAAACCTTTTAAGGCTATACGAAATCTAGCCTAATTATTACCCTATTAACGAACGATCTACTATAATTCGATAGACTAATTAAAATCGTAATAACAAGATCGGCTACTATACTATATAAAATCCAACTTACCAACCTTCCTTTTCCGCTTCTACTCTTCTATTTCGTTAGGAAGCCTACTATTAATATCCTCTTTACCAATTACTTTAAACTAAATATTTAGGTCATTAGCGAACTTAGGGGGTTCTTAATAGAATAGAGGTTTCTATCTAACCGAAGGCAATTAGAAGAAATCCTTAAATAATAGAATATTAGCACTACCAAACTATTTACCCTAATCTTCTACGAATATTTAATAAAAATAATTATTAATAAAATATATATTCTTCAAACCTAATATAGATTTCTTATTAATAATAAAATATTTATATTATTGAAGGTTATTTTATAAAGTTATTAAGGAATAACCTTCTAAACTAACTAAATTTACAATACTAAAAGGAAGCTTTAAAAGCGAATATAGAATACTACCTTCAATATTATTAATAGTAATACCGGTAGGAATAATACGTATAATAGGGTCGAAAAAGCGGTATTCTATTACTATTTATCTAAGCCTATATAAAAATAGACGAATTAAATAGGATTTACTAGTACCGCCACGACCGTTAACCTATATAAGTAATTAATTTAAATTCTAGCCGTTAAATACTACTTAATAATAATTAATAAATAGGTTAAAGACTATACGTTACTTAATATTAAAAGTATTATATATTTATTATAAAATAGGGTCGGGGTTTAGCAGATTGAAACGGTTGGTTCGATTCTTCTAATAATTGTTAGTATCTATAGGGATCTATTCTTAAAAGCGAATATAATTTTTATATTAATTATAATTAATATCGATAGGACGGCGACCCAAATTACTCTCGAAATCGTTATTATCGGAGTCGTTAATTATATTAGGGTTATCCCTTACTATATCTTCCCAACTAAGCGCATCTAGACGCTCTTCAAGACCCTCCTCGAAATCTTCCTCTAATTTAAGTAGGGGAGGCTTACTATAATAATTTTTAGGGTAAGCTAATTTATTAATATAAATCTTATAGTATACTACATATACTTTATCGAAAATTTTATAACGATTATTATCGATAATATAAAAATTATTAGGCCTTTTATAAGGGTAATATAATAATAGTTTAATATAGTTAAAATTCCTACGGCTTTTAATATCCTCTTTTAGTTTATAAATAGGAAAATAGTTAAGGACCCTCTTCTTAGCTTAATTTATAAGGGGTTTCGAGCGAAGAATATCGAATTCGAAGGTAATAAGGAATTAAAAGAAAGAAATATTAGAATATTATTCTTTACAATTTATATACTTCTAATAAGGTAACCGTATTTAGCGAACTTTATTAACAGTATTAATATAAATACTACTATATCCTTTATTATTATTACTTCTAGCCGTATCGAAGGTAATTTACCTATKTCCTTAAAATATATTTACCTCTAGATTAAAAATAATAGTACCTCTATTATTTCGATAATGATAATCTACTGTAATAATATAGCGAATACTTTTTTATAGAGGAAGGTTAAGCAAAATATAGTAAACTTCCTATGCAGACTAATCTCTTTCAATAATAAGTTTATTTATAAACTTAGCCGCAAATTACTTAATTAAATTATTAATATTAATATTATAGATTAATTTATTCGCAATCTTATTATAAAATTTAATACGCTTTTTAACCTTCGAAACGTATTTAACTACGTAATTAAACATAGCGTTCATACTAATATATAATTAAATATTTATATTAATTATCTAATTTAGTATAATTAAAAGATTATACTAATTAAAAATAGTATTATTCCTCTTACTATTGAAAAACTAAAACCCAAAATTAATATATATTGTAAGGAGAAAGTATTTATAAAATTTCCTAAGGAAGTAGAAGCAGTAGACCTTTTATTTAAGCTTTAAAAGGTTGAAATTAAGGATTTAACGTAAATTACCGGGAAGGCTATAGATTTAACGGCGGGCTTAAAAATAATAACCATCGCTATATATATATCTTTATATATAATTAATTATAAAAGTAAATTCATAGAATATAAGCTTAACTTTACCCATCTTCCTATTTAAAATATTACCCTCTATAACGTATAGGGGTACCGAAAAAATCGGGACTAGCCGTTATTAATTAAGATTCTAACTAACGGCGGCGGCGGCAGTAAGGCCGGGTATAAATCCTTCTAAATTTTCTTCTTCTACAAAATAAATATCTAAATACTATTAAATACTATAGAGGATAGGGTTGAAAGTTATATAATAGAAACCCTACATCTCAACATACTCTCGTCGTACTTAGGGATTAATAAGATTAAATACAATAATATCTCTAAACTAATAAATACTATAGGTATAGCCAATTCTTCGAACTTAAAATTCTAACCTCTACTAATAGTCGTTAAACTTAAATTTAGGAATTAGAATATATTCTAAAAATAATTCGAATCTCTTATAAAAATAATAAATAGTAATATAAAGGTTATAAAAAATATTTTATTAAAATATAGTATAACGTTCAATATTATTAAATTTAAGCTAAAATTTATAATTAAATATATACTTTACTAAATTTTCCTAATATAAATTAGCTACGCTAAAAGTAATAAACATTATTAATATACCTAAAAAGTTGATATAGGCTAATAATTTATAAGATTTTTAGATCTAAAATGCTCGAATACCACGGAATTGCTAGGCAAATCGAATAATTAAATTAAACAGCTTTCTAAATTCATTAAATCGAACTTTAAAGTAGTCTTAAAAAGCTTCCTAGTCAGCAAAGATATTTCAATTAAATTGAGGGTTATTAACATAGTATACACTTTTACTATAAATTTAGGCACGTATAAGGGAATTAAATATAACATAGCAAAATTAATTATATTTAGTAAAGTGGCCATCGTACTAGCGTATATAATACTAAATATAATTAATATAATTAACATTCTTTATACGAAGGGTAAGAAATTTACCCTATCCTTGTAAATAAAGATTAGGAAATACCTAAAATAATAATACCTATTAGCGTCTAAATTCATTAATAAATATACTACGGAGGGGGCTTTATTAAATAAAATAACGTCGGAGGGGTTCTTAAAGTGCTAGAGGGGGTACCGGATTGGATACCGGGTAACTTAGAGGCGGAATTAAGCCAAATACCGGAACCTATACTTCTACTAGAGCCGGAGTTTATTAATTTATAATTTCGACCAGTAAAATATTAGGGTTAGGCAAGGCATCCCCTCGAAATTATACTTATAACTAATCGATATCCTTAAGTATATAATTAATAATATTAGGCGTAATACCAATTTCTAAATCGGCCTCGGCTAGTATTTCCTATAGGGCGGCTTCTTAAAATTTATCTAAACCTTCTTCAAAATCTATATTATCTATATTAATACCGTTAATATAATTTATAACATCGCCATCTACTAGAAATTAATTAAAATAGGCCTTATCGATTTCAATATTAGTATAACCGGGATAATAAACTTTAAGGAATCTAAACCAAATCTCGATTTTATAACGGTTATACTTAAACTCACTACGTATACGACCGACGTTAGAGTGATTATAATAATTATAAAGCCGAATTAAAATAATATCGACCTCTTTAGATAATTTAAATAATTAAATATAAATAATTATAATATTTTAAAAGTAATTAATATAATAACCCTTATACTTATATTATTAATTATTAAAAGTATAAATATTATAATAAATATAGATTCGTAAAATAAACATCTCTTTACAGGGGCTAAGAGTTAGTAAATAGAATTCTTCGTCAATTTCTATAAAAGTGCCCAAATCCATATTATTCTCCGTACTGAATTTAAATAGCTTATTAAGCCGTAAATCTATATTAATATAGTAATAATAATTATAAATACCTTAGGTATTAACCCTTAAGCCAAACTATTATTTATTATAATAATTATATCGTTCCTATACTACGGCATCGAATATAATTTAGTAATTACAAACCTATTAATAATATATATTTAAGATAGTTCGAATATCTAAATCCCTATTATATTAAAGGTCTCATTTAAATTTAATATTAAGTACGCTAGGAAATTATAAACTACGTTCTAAGGAAGCCTAATATTCCCTACGTAATCGACCGGGATATTTAATACGAGGGGGATTAGGTATAGTAAACGGTATTTTTAAAATAAGTATATAGTCGTCGATATTATATATAGTAGTAGAGCGAGAAACTAAATTATTAAAAGGATTTGCGGAACTATCGAATAAATTTCGTATTCGCAAATTGGACACTAATTAAAGCCGGAAGGAATTATTATACTCGTTAAAATTATAACTATTACTATCGTTATAATCATCGCCATTAAAATTCTTATATTCATTATAATATTAATAAACGCGCCCCCAATACTCTAAACAATAATACCGTTCGCCTTATCTACCAAAGAAGTCGCCATAGGGAAATTCCCAATAATAACCGAGACAAATTTTACTTTCCTTTCGAATATTATAATTAGGACTACTATAGATATATACTATATAGAATTTAATAATTAACTCCAAATCAATAAAACGGCGGGCAATATTATAAGCCGGGCATATAAAATATAGTAACGGCTAGCTAAGTTAGGTATTAGCATTATTATTATCGGTAAACTATATTAAGATATTTAGGGAAGACCCGGCTAGCTATAGTAGCGATAGACTCTTCCTAATTCTAGCCTAACCCAAATAATATATATAATAATCCCTTTCTAAGAATTCGATAATAAAGTCCTAACGTTCAATTATACTATTGCAAACAGAATAGACTTTGCGCTAAGAAGAAATATTATATTATATAATTAATAAATAAAGTAAATAGTTGCCGGTAATAGGATTATAATCGTTAATATATTGAGAATAATAATAATTCGGGTAAATAAATCGTTTATTATTATTATATATTATACAATTGCCTATAATTATATTCCAATCCGTAAAGGGTCGTATAATATAGCAATTCAGGCAAATAAACTACTTATTATTATTACAAAACCGATAGGCACTTATAATTAAATTATAGTCGGTAATAGGGTAGATAATATAATAATAGTAATATATAAATCAATTATCCGGCTAATTAGGAGTCGACTCTTTTAAACTAGGATATTATTATACAATTAATATAACTAGTAATAGAGTAGGTATAATAGCCTTGTTAAGGTCGGTACAATAGCGAGAATAATAATTACGCTAAATTTAGTCTCTTTCTCGGCGGGCTCGAATAGTTTCCTTATTATCCTATTCAAATTAATTAGGTTAATTTAATTATTAAAGTATTAAAATAAATAACATATACTTATAAATACTAGCCGCCGACTTTATATTAAATATTTTATTAAACCCGACTAGCCTTAAATTAAATTGCCTAGAATTCTAAAATATAAGTTCTAAAATAGGAAGTACTGGTAGTAGTCGATTAAATATTAATTTATTATAACTATAAAGATTAAACCGAACGGTTAATAAAATATTCTAAATTTAAATTAATTCTCTAAATCGGTTAAAGTTATTAAACTACCTAATAAAGTTCTCGGGGTTAAAGTCGTTATTAAATTCTAAACATTTTTTATTAATATTATCCTTATTAAGTACCTAATAATTCTTAAGTAGAAATATTAACTTCCTCGCTATTAAATCGTTTACGGCGAAATTATTAAATTACTAAGGGTTGCGGGGGTTAAATTACTAAAAATTAAAAAGGTACCGGAGCTTAAAATAGCTAAGGGTTAAATAGCGTACGGCAATTAATTCGAAGTAATCGGGTATCCTCTAAAAAAGATAGTATAGTAATAGTAGGATCTCTTTTATTACTAGCGGTAGGATCGGTAGTAGTAGAATTAATAGTATTTCGCAAGCTAGATTACATTCGACGTTATTAAAATCGATTCTAAAACAAAAAAGTTAATTATTTAAAATATAGCCTATTAAACTAAATAGCTAATTAGTTAATACTACCTAAATCGTACCCGCAACCCCCCGCGGCTCGGATTTTAACCCTCGAAAGTACCATTCACCCGCAAATAGTAAATCGATACGGCATACTAAGTTTATAATAGGATTTACATATTTTGAAGGATTTACTATTATATAAATAATACTAATTAATTAATTAGCTAATAGGAAGGGAAATAATAATAGATTAGATAATAAATAAGGAGAGAAATAACCTATAATAGTATACTTATTATAATAAACGTTATAAATAATAGTAGTAACGCTAGGATTAAATTTAACGATAAATACCGATATTAACTTCTTCTTACTACAAGTATTACATCTTTAAATAACTATATCCGGTTGACTTTATTATTCTTAATTACCAAGCGGCTAATATTGTCTAAATTCTATCTTAATTAAATAGACTAAATAAACTAAATAAATTAAATAATTGAATAACTAAATAATTATCTAACTAAATATAGGACTGAATTATATTAGCTAATAAATAGAAAGAATGAAAGTTAAAAAGCCAACGATAATTTACTTTTATAAATTAGTAATAATAATCACTTTACCCTTCTAATTTCGTCTAAATAATCTACGTACCGCCGATTAAGTACCCTCAATAATTAAATAACTAAATAATTAAACCAAAAATAAAAAACCAAAAAGCCAAAAAAATAAGATATTAGAAATAATATCAACGCTAAAACAAATATTATTACCATCTTTAATCTCTACTAACTCGTCTTTATCGAATCATTAATTACTTTCGTTAACGTATATTCTATAAAACAAACCGAAATTTCTAAATAAAAGTAAAAACGTTAGTAGAAGAATAGGTAAATAGTAAAGAGGGGAACTAACCTTATAGTAATCCTATTTCTTATTAAGTAGAACGACTGGACTACACTAATCGTTATAGAATCCTAATCGTTATCGCTAGGGGAGGAAAATATAGTAACCCGGTTTCTTATCAAATAAAAATACTAGACTACCCTAATCGAAGCGGAATAATAGGCCGCAAAAAAATAATACCCGAAGTACCGGGCTATTTTAAATCCTACTCAGTATAAAGCAAGCGGACGGAAATAATTACTATTATTACTATCGATAATACTCCTAGGAGAGAAGTACCAATTACTCTTATAGTCGGATTCTAATTATCTAATATAATATAACGCTACAAAAATAAATAATTAGTAGAAGAATATTAAATATAAATACTACGTTAATAAAATCGAAAACGCAAGTAAATTTATATAAGTTAAAAAAATATTAATAAAACCGAATAATTAAATAGGGAGCGAGGTAGGGATAGGAAAGGGATTTACTACTTAAATAATAGAGAAGTAAATTTACTAGTCGGATAACCAATATATTTTGCCCCTAATACTAAAAAATACCAATACACTTCTCTATAATAAAAATATTAATAAGGGAAATAGGAATTAGGAAATGTAAAGAGGATATACCCTGCGGTAATAAAGATATAATTCTAATCCGTTCGTTTATACATTTATTATAATAACGAAAGTAATATAATATATAAAATAAAAAATTTCTAAGATTAAATATTAATTAATCTTAAATATAAGAATATAAATATATTAAAGAAAGGAAAGTTGGAGGGTCGAGAGAGGTAGGGGGAGAGGGATTCTTATACTTTTCTAAGGAGGTAGCCGGGAAGCAACCGATAAATACTAGAAATTTCGCTACTAACTGTATTATACATTTATTATCGTCGCAACTTCCTTTATTAATATTAAAAAATAGAAAGTAGTAGGATAATTTAGAATAGCGGTAAGGGTAATAGTATTATACCTTCCTCGGTATACCCTATAATTATAAAGTAATACGCGATTAAATATACTTTAATAAAATCGTATAAATAGTCGTCGTAATCGTTTAAAGGCTTAATAATAATAATTCTAAACCTTTCTCAATATTATACAATAATTACAACAATAAAAGAAATAATTATTAATTAATATTGAAATAAAGGGTAGTAAAGTAGGGTTTATACCTACCTCGCCCAATTGACTTATCTAGTACAGGACCGAAAGTAATGCGCAATTAAAATACTTCACCAAAAATCGTACAAACGCCTACGCAATCGTTTAAAGGCTTAAAATTAAAAGATATTAAAAATTCTAAATAATTCCTAGTATTATACGATAATTATACCGATAAAAGAGGTAGAAGTTAAAAGTAGTATTATTAGGTAAAAATAATATTATTAGTTAAAAGTAGTAGGGTTAAAGGCGATAACGTAAAAAGTAATATAGCCGGTACACCGACTTACCGGGAGTACTAAAGTTGCCGGGAGTACCAAATAGCCGGCACGTAAGCTACGGTCGCGCGGTCGTACGCAAACGATTATAAATAGCCGCCCGCCCGGTCGTATAGGATTTTATTTGCAATACTATACGCAACCGCATTTTATACTACATCGCTTAACAAAAAACATTAGGAGAATCAAACAAATTTACTCTATTTAACAACATTTTTCGCATTCTAATATATATAGATTAGATTGAACTATATCAATTTAAACGTCTGGAAATGCAATATAATTTACATTACTATTAATATAATATCTTGACGATTTCTTAATCGGGTATAGAGTGGGTCCCGCATGGGTCTATAAGTGGTCTGTATTTCTATACGTTAGGCCCGGATAGATAGAAATCGCCGCGCCTACCTCGCGTCAATATAGGCCTACGGACTACGACCGCTAGTATAGATCMAATTGTAGCACCTCTAGTATAGGCCCGACATCTCCTCTCGTTTGGGCATGGGCGTTTCAATTAAATATAATATCCTCCTTATACTTAAATATATATTTTAATATATAGGACTCTTTATAGAAACGCTATAATTTAATAATCTAATTAATATATATATAGAATTAAAAGTAAATTAATTTATTAAACTAAAGATTATACTAAAGGTATTTATTATACTAAATAATATAATCTCGGACTTTATTATTAATACTAATAGTAAAACGGTTTTAAACTTCCTTAGGTTAATAATCTACTAACCGGACTACCTTTATACCTTCAGTTAGAAATAAATTGAAAAAATAATAATAAACCTCTTAGGTAAATTAATTTCTTTCTAATAATAATTTATTTATTAATTTAGTRACGAAGGAAAGTAGCGGTTTATAGCTAAAAATGCGAGGAAGGATTTAAATTACTAACTATTAATACGATAGAGATTTAATTTTAGCTTTAGAATAATATTTAGCGATATAATAAAATACGGCCTAAATATTAATATAAAGCGAAATATCCGTATTAACCAACTAACCTAATAATATAATAGGGTTCTAATTATTAATATTAATATCGTTATATATAGTATCAAATATATTATAAAAGGGGTTGAACGTATAAGTAATATATAGATAATCGTATATAGTTCGGAGAAAGTTAAAATAATATATAGCCTTTTTAATTATCGAACCGTCGGGAAATTTATAGTAGCGTAGATAGTACGTTGTATTATATTAATACTAATTTATATAATTAATAATATAGGATAGCGTAGTGAAGGTTAATTATTCGTATTCCCCTATATAGATAGTAAATATATCGCCTTCAATTATATTAGGAGTTTTATATAGTTCTAAATTAATAGCTATAATATAAATACCCTAAAAAATAGTAAATATATCTTTACCCTCAACTATTTCAAACTATACCTTAAGTATACCTTTATATTAATATAGGCCGTAATTATAAGGGCTACCGCGAGTTTACTATTTATACCGGTTCTAATAATCGATAATACGGAACTTTAAAATAAAAACTTTATTATAGAATACCTTATACCTCTTTTAGAAATACTATATACTAATTACTAAATTATTACAAAGATTCTCCTATATAATTCTACTACGCTTACGCTCACTACTTTTTAACTATTTATTATAATAGGATATAAATCTAATTAATAATTTCTAATATAAATCGGCCGGCGTAAAAGTTATAAAAAGGGAGGGTATACCGAATCTATAAATATATACTTCTAAAACTTATCTTTTAATTCCTTAATAAGGCCGAATACTATATAGAATATCCGTATACTTTATAATAAACTTAAAAATATATTTAATTTACTTTATATAGCCTTTAAACGCCTCCCGAAATTCTTCGGCCTAGAGAATACCCTAGCCTAGGTTATAACGAATATAGAAAGAGCTCTTTTAATTAACCTAGCCGCGTATTAAGGTATTAAAGGCGACGAAATAAAATTAGGGGTAGCGAATAAATTAACTATCCTTCTATTTTATAACGTATTTAATATAATTATAGTATAATATTTTATAAAGGCGCTAAACTATAAAGTTAACCTTACTTTAAAAGTAGAAGGTTAGGAATACCTAAGAAAATAATAATTATAATCTATTAAATTCGTTAATAAGGGTAGGTCTAATAAAGCCCAGTATTTATATAAAACTATAAATTCGTCCCTATTTATTAAAATTTAATAATTAAAACTACTACTCTAACTCTAACTCTAATTCTAATACTACCGGGCTAAATAAGAAATTAAGATTAGAAATTAGAATAAATTAAATATCCGGGATAACGGATAAATTCAGAGTAACCGGGGCTAAAGGAAATTCGGGACTATAAATAAGGCCGAAATTAATATATTAAAGAAGCGGCTACTTAAGTCGCTACCCCTAACCTCGTCCTTAATTATTTAATTAATTAATAAATTAATTAAATTAAGCTTAATTAACTATAAAATTTAATATAACGGCGACTTCTTTATCCTTAATATTATTAACCTTATTATTTTTATTAATTTTAATATCCTCCTTAATAATTTAGGAAGGGATTCGGTCAAAAATATTACCGTCTTTTAAGAATTAAGAAAAATAAGTATAATTAATAATAATATCCTAATAATTAAAGTAATTATCTTTTAAATAATTTAGCCAAATTTAAATATTACATTTATTAATATAGTAATTTCGACGAAATTATCGTCGTATCTATTCTTAATTATTTATATTCTAAGGATAGAGGATAATAATATTTAATTCTTTTAATAAAAGTAGTAGACGGTTATATATTAAATTAATATCCCGAAGGAAATTAATAATATAATTATAGTACTAATATTAAACTCCCCTAATAAAATAAACGTTAATATATATATAGACCCGGGCAATTAATTACTCTTCAACGGGTAAAAGTTTGGGTAAAGCCGGATCAATATTATTAAAGTCTATAAGATTATTAATAGAATAAAACGGCACATTTCTAAATCTTTCCTTCTTCCGTTTATTAATATAATACTTATATATACCGCGCTTAATATATAAGTCTAACTATTACTTATAATATAATATATATTCCTCCTATTTAATATTAAATATAATATTATTATATATATCTATATAACCTTCGTTATATTTTAGGACTACTTTATATTAAAGAAAAGGATTATAACCGGGTATAAAAGGAAGATACTATTATTAAAAGGGGGAATTGGGATAAAGTATRTACTTTCGATCTACTAAGTTTTTTAGTTCGGGTCGAAGGATAACGAACTCTAACTATTATATATCTATATTTATATTTATATTTATATTATTAGGCGTAGCGGGCATTTTCGGAGTAATTACTCGAAGTTGAGGGGGCCTAAATAATACCGGTATATTTAAAATAGGATTATAAAAACATAATAGTATTAATACCTATAATAATAAGAACGGGAATAACGATAGAATACTAGATTAGGAGAAATTACTACTAATACTAGTAAAACTATAATTACTATAATAATAATTATCCTCGTCTTCATCGTTATTTTAATTATCCTAGATATACCCTAAATATTAGGATAGGTTATAATTATTTATATTTATAAAATCGCTATAGCGCCGCCTATTTTCGTATTACTAATAGAATACCTATTCTATAATTATTATTAATAATTCTAATACCGTTCGGGACGATAATAATATACTTAAAATTTTATTTAACTCGATAATAGTATCTATATAATATATATAAAAGTTTATAAAATTTAGGTTCTAATAGCGGACGTCTATTAATCGTATAAGGCTATAACTTTTATATTCGAATTAAATTAGATTATTATTATTAATATTATTATAATTAATTCTACCGTCTTTATTATTATCGCCGTCTTTAACCTTAGCCGGGCTATTTAATACTAATATATTAGAAGATAATAGATATAATAGTAGTAGATTCTATAATATCCGAAGAGAAGGCGTTTAAAAAATATCTTCGTTATTATAATAACGGACTCGATAATTTCTTCGGATTCTATTATAGACTTTCTAAACTTCTATTGTAAGGGGTAAATCCTATAAATTTATATTACATTATAAAAAAGAAGGATTAGGTATATATATATATAGAATTAGCGTACGTAATTAACTATTAATAATAGTATTCTATATTAATTATTAAAGCGAAATATTAGTAGGGGCTAAGGATTATAAACGCTATATTATAAACGCTATAAGAGTTTCCTAAACGGAAACCGGACGAATTAAAGGAATTAGAGCCGGAGTAATAAATATACTAGGTATAGAAGGGGCTGGGTCTACTATAGCCGTATAATTACGAATAAAATTTATAGCTTAAGATAAATTTGTTTAATATCTTCCTTAAATATTGTAATATTTAAAATACTATTGAATTAACCTATTTAAATTCCTTTTACTAACAAATTAAATTATAAAGAAGTCTCGCCTATAATTCCTATAATATTTTAATTTAATATCTTCTTCTTCTTCTTAAAGACCCTATCCAAAAAGAAGAGGTTTAAAACTAAATAAATTAATAATAAAAATTATATCCTATAAAAATATATACTATATATAAAATCTATTTAGGGATCAATTAATATAAAGGAATATTATAGTATTAAATACTATAATACGGATAATAAAGTTAAAATTATTAAAAGTACTATATAAATAAAAATTAGTATTAATTACTTTAAAAGTATATTAATTATTAAAAGTCGTACAATTTAGAAGTAATTATATATATATAAAGGAAGTCGGCTATACGTAGTCGCTAATTCGGCTATACGTAATTAATTATCGATTATCAATTATTATTTAAAAATTAGTATTTAATTTAAAAGTACGCTAATTATTAAAAACTATACGGTTTAAAAATAATCACTTATATATAAAGGAAATCGGCTATATATAAAGGAAATCGGTTACGTATAATTAATAATCGTATAAATAGCTAGTAAGTATAAAGGCCGTTAAGATCTAATTTATAAGTAATTAGTTAATTAATTAGATCGGGAATATTATTATAATTAATTATAATAATTACTTAATTAATTACTTAGTTAGTAAATAGTATTAAAAAAAAAGATAGTCGATTAAATAAAATCGAAATCAATTATATAGAAATAAAAGCGTATATATATAATTTAAGAAAGGATTTGTAGGTTTACTAAAGGGCTACGCCCCCTAGGACCCCCCCTAAAAGGGTTAAGGTGAAAAAACCCGGAGGATACCCCCGGGAACCCCCGTAAAATATATACGGGTTATAAAATAAGACCCGGAGGATACCCCCGGGGACTCCCGTTATATACGGGCTACGAAAATTCTAATTAATAGAAGGGGGTATATAGCGTATACGGGTAGCGAAAATTCTAACCAATTTAAATAATAGATTACCCAATTAATAGACCAATCATAGGATAGACAATTTATAGGGGTTAATTGATAAGGGTATCACCCTATTAGAAAGAAGCTCCGCTATACTCGCTCACTTCGTATTAAACACTTCATTCCCTAGACTATAACAGCTACGCTTCAATAATCTACCTTTCTCCTCGGCGGCTATCAGCCTCCTCTGTACCGTCAGCAAAAAAGATATCTGCATTGGATAGAACTATTCAGCTTTGAAGTCGGTCATGGAGAGTGCCATATTTGTGGTTACTGACTTACTGGTATTTGTGCGCAGCGTTCTAGATTCACGAGAGACTGTCGCTTTGCCAGCTGACGGGAATGCGTTCACGAATCTGATTCGATGAGCATGGCAATTGCGATGCACAGCTTCTCAGCGCCACGAGCTCAATCATGCACGTTCGCACCACAACACCGGAATTGCAAGCAAGATATCCGATCTTGCTTCCCAACTTTCGGGTTTGGGGGGAAAATCGATCCAGATCCATGGCGCTACCACCTCAGATCGCAAAATGCGACGGAAGCCTTAAAGGGCCTTCTAGAGCTCCCACTCCAAGACTCCGACCAATCGCTTGACTCCCGGTAGGTGTCCAGAGACTCTGATCGTGAGGTCAAAGAACGAGGGGGGCACTGGACCCTTAAATCGAGGATTTCCAGAGGTTGTTTACCACATGGAAATCGAAGTCAGGGGTTTAATTGCCTTTTCGCATGACCCCTGTCAACAACCCCCAGAAATCCCCACGTGCTCATCTCAAGCACTCCTCTCGATCACCAATCGCTCGGCCGGCCAGGAGAAGTTGCATCGCGGCAGAAAACGACAAGATAACAAGCTGTCGGAAGCTCTCTCATATGTCATCGACTTCGAAACCGCTTATATCTTGGGTCTTCCCGTTACACTGCAGCGAACATTGGCTGTCTCGGATTTTCGATCGAGTCGTTCGTCTCGGTTGAGTCAACAATTCCCGATGATGCCAACATATCCGCTGCTTCCATCCGTCGGGTGTTACCTGTTCGCATCGTGGTCGTATCATCGTTCCACGAGACTGGCAAGACATGTTCACCGAATACTCTCCAGTCAAACCACGCAAGACACTATCTCCAGTCCGAAACTCTTCGGAAGGAAGTCATCCACATCTTTGAAAGGCGGCCTCCACAGAATCATCAAATCGTGGACCAAAAGTCTTCGTGACCATTTCCGGGCCGTCAGCAACCATCGCTTCGTCTCGGTAAACCCATGTCTAGTCCATATGATTGACGCCGACGAGGACGGAACCGCTTGGCGCCGAGGAGCTATGGAAAAGTATCACACAGAAAAAGAAAAGAAGACAAACCTAGTCCCCCATCCACACTCAGGGTCACCTCCCACAATCAGACTCAGCAGCATCGCAGACAACGTGGCCAGCTCTGCTAGGATCGGCCGAGGGGCCTGTTAGCATGTGATTCAAGGAAATGAAGGCCGAGAACCCCATCACGACATTGCCATCATCTCGCAGCTTGTTTGATGGGATTTTGGTCGTGGGAGACATGGGATTCCGCTTGTTGGTCGAGTTGCATCCCCGAGAGGTGTGCCGCTTGGCCTGATCCGCTGCATTCGTGCTCTTCAGAGGGTACTACTCCCCGATCTTCCATATTTTCGTTTCGGATCCTACCCATATCCGGGCCACTGGCTCACTTGAGCGCTGCTTTCTTGCGCAGCCATGACCGCCCCCGTACTGTATTGGTGTCGTGTATTCGCCGGCACTTGTCTGACAAGTTGGCATCTGCATCACACGCACTTGAGTCTCGTCCGTCTCTACAACTGCTGACCAATTTCTCGGTCGATCGAGCCATCAAGCCGATATAGGGTGGTTCGTACTGCGTGAAGCGGGATTGCGATGATGCGAGTAGGATGTCGAGAGCGCCTATCATGTGGCATGTCGAGGTCGTTCTACTTGTAGGCCCATCACAGTTAGTTGAAAGCGACATCACACAACAAACCCAGGCGTTTGATACTTAGCAGCCTAAAAAAGTAATAGGTAGTTCATGTTGTGTTATCCATGTTGTCGGTGATGAACACGGTGGGTGGCGTGGGAGCGTGTGTCGTGGAAAGACTCAAATTGAATGAGATGCAACTCTATCTTGATGGTACATTGTTAGGGTGACTTTCAGATAGTGCGCTAACAGTGTCGAATGGGGCTCTCCTTGATCGCGAAGTGACTGGAGCCACATCCGCACCCCGACTCACCCGCAGCCACCATGGTGGCACCATCTATCGGAGACAAAGAAGGCCGAAAACCGCGAACGAAAACAATTGAATTGATTGAAATGAACGCGCCAGGAAGGGGAAAAGTTACCTCTATGCAATGGTTGTAAGAGGAAAGAATGTGGAAAAGCTGTTGACGTGTCAGATTGAGTGGACGTGGGTGGTTCAGTACCCCGCAGCGTTCGTCCCCCGCCAAAGATCGCGAAGGCATGACATGGTGCACGAGAAGGTGCAACTGCCTGACTTCAAGCACTTATCGTATATATTCAGATAAATGCTGGACGGAAGGCAGAGACGCTCATCGAGAAGCAGGAGCAGCTGGCCGATTTTTCACAACCACTGGAGTTGTCACTTGTGAATGAGCGTGCAGTCTCGTCGGTTGCAGAGAAACATCTTTATGTGGAAGGTACGTCCCGTTCAGCTGAGGTAGGCAACTCAAGTTCTCAAAAATCATGCCCACCAATTATAATACCTCAAATATGTGCGCAGCATCGTTGCCACCCCTCTTCATCTCATCTTTATTGCTAAGGCTGGTTGATAAGTCGAAAGTTCGGGCCAGATTCTCAACAATTCAGTGGGCTCGTGGTCAAGCGGCGTGATGCGTCGCTTGACCACCAGCGTCGGGGGCTGTTAGACAACCTTACATGTGTAGGCAGTTGGCACCTGGCACGAGCCGGGGGGCAGCTGTTTCCTGGGCGAGGAGGACCCTGGGGGGTTGTCTGACAGCTAGTGATGACAGCTGGCGTCTTCCGGCTACGCAAATAAGGCTCTACTACTCCTTTCCAGCTGTCTCACGTCCTGCGTTCGATTCACGCCCACTCCTCTTTTTTTGCACTTTTTAGGGGTTGCTTCATTCATCCGCCTGGCTACCTGTTAAGCGAACCGACGAGAAAGGGAACGATTCATGTACACTAAGGAGCGGGCGGATCTAATACAATGGAAGGTGGAAGTAACGTAAAGAAGCTACATGCCGAGAACCACGGGACGGGCAATTACTCGTTTCCTGTCGCGTCACTGTCGGGTCATGGTCAGAAGAGTCGTCACTCGCGAGTGCCATTAGTTGCTGCTTCACTTTATGGTAAACATCGTTCCTTCCTTCCCTGGAGTAACATCCAAGCAGCACAGCGAGGTCACAAAACCACATGTGCACCTGCCTCAAATCCTTTCAGAATACTCGAGCCATAGTGTCATTGTCTCCTTCCCAGAATCCCTTCCGCCTTCGGTCCCATCAGGGCACCCAGCTTCTCCATCGCGATCCGCTCATCATGTTCTCTGTCGAGCGCAGGTAGGTACAACCAACATACCTCTCCGAATCATCCTTGAAAACCACCACCCTTTGAATATCTACCGGATTTTCCATTTGCTCCCCAAACTTCCGATCTCACTTCCGCTTCAACTCCTTTCCCCCTTCCAACTTCAGACAACAGCTAATTCGTGTCCCACCAGGCCGGTTCTCACGTCCCTCTAGGTACCTTTCCCCCCAATCTACCTCGTCCGGACACATTTCGCACACATGCAGTACGACGGATGCGCCAAAACCGATTCGGCGTCGCTGCCCAGATGTCGACGGATATCCTCCCACAAAACGGACTGATCAATCGGGTCGAACTCAGCCTTCATCGAGTCAATCGAAGGGTTGGAAACGGTGGTCTCGGTCGGCTCGTACTCTACCACCATTGAGCTGTTGGAAGTCTTGGAAAGCATGGTCTCGGTCGAATCACAATCTACCGCCATCGAGCTGATCGACGGGTTGGAAACTGTCATCTCGGTCGGATCGTGTTCTACCACCATGGAGCTTATCGAAGGGTTGGAAACCTTACTGTCGGTCGGATCACACTCTACCACCATCGAGCTGATCGAAGGGTTAGAAAGCATCCTCTCGGCCGCATCGTACTCTACCTTCATCGAGCTGATGGAGGGGTTGGAAAGCGTGCTTCCGGTAGGAGGATCGATGGGAGGCGTGGACGACTTGTTTGTCTCTTTCGATCCACGGGAAGCAAGTGAGGTTCGCTGAGGCCTGGGTTTCTGCGCGGGCTCTGACTTGGATGGTGCGGGCTTGGATGGTGCGGGCTTGGGTGGTTCCGGCTTGGATGGCTTGGGCTTGGATGGCTTGGGCTATAGTGGCTCTTGCTTGGACAATGTCACTGGCGGCCTCCCTATATTGTCCGCCTTGTGGGTAGGGATCTCGCGGGTCTCCTTTGATCTCACGGGAACCGTTCCACAGGACGGAGGAGGTGGGTGCTTCTCTTTCATCTCAACCTGTGAAGTTCCCCTTTCGTTGTCTGGTTTGGACGCAGATGGCTTCTTCTTTGAGACTTGGTGGACAGGGACGATATTTGTGCCCTTCGGAGTTGCTGGACATGTGCGATGGAATGGAGGTGGCCTTTGGTTGTCCCTCTCCTCATGCTTCAACGGCTCTTCTTCCTTGCTGTGACCCGGAGTGGACAGCTTCTTCTTGGTATTGGCCTTGATAGGGGCATGGTCTTTGCTCTTAGGCTCCTCTGGACGCCGGGAGTGGCGCTTCAAGGGCTCGGAAGGAACAGTCCCAGCCGACAAACTCGCCTTTACCTTGCGCTGTGTCGACTTCTGAACTGGGAGCTCTTTGGCAAGAGGATGAAGCGGGGATGACTTTGACTTCGAGATGAGTAAGCTCGGTGTCTGCTCGGGAGTTTCTGCAGATGTGGTTGAGACGGGTGAAGGGAGCTCCAGGCTATGGCTGGATTCAGACATGTCATCCTCAGAGTCGTCTTGCACCAACGGCCGTCGATGTCTGCGCTTGGGCCGATTCTCCGCCGCTTTCAACTTCGACTCCACCTTCTTCGTTTCCTTGTTCTTGTCCTTCGCGCGAGTTTTGGGGCTCGAGTGTCGATCATCGTTGTTCTTCTTAGCATCCTGGCTCTGAGACTCGTAAAAGTTGATGATGTCGGAGACGCGGGACTTCCTGGAGTTGTTGTCACAAAAAGGGCTATCGGCCAGGTCGGTGCTCCTGTGTTGAGCGCCATGTTGGATCCTGTCATTGCTTGGTTGATGGCTTGAGTGAGRGGTCAGTCGGACCTTTACCGTTGTAGCTGTATCCTCATTTCTGCACTTGACTTCGATGGCTTGCGTCTTCCTTCCGACGTTGGTACTCACTGTCAGCGTCTCCGGCCTCTTCTTCTTCTCCTCTGTCTTTCTTTTCTCCATCTTTCTCTTGTCATCTTTTCTCTTTTCCTCAGTCTTTCTCCTTTCCTCCATCTCTCTCTTCTCCTCCGTCTCTCTCTCTTTCTTTTTTTGCGGTCATTTTGGCTTCATGCTTTGTCCTTTCCTCCAGCTCCTCCGCCTTCCGTGCGCAATCACCCTCGGCGGCCCATTCCACCGTGTCCTGCCTGATCTTCTCCAACTCCTTCATTCTTTCACGAGAACCGCCACCTCCTACGTCAACGCCGGCAACTTTTGTTACCATTGCTAGCATCACGAGCTCTTGCTTCTCTATGGCTAAGTTATCTCCAGTCCTTTCGCGGAATACATATTCGGCCGGCACCATCCCGGCCCGGACAGGATGGCTCCATCGGAGTCGGTTCTTGTACCGCTAATACATGAGAACTACTTCGACGGACCTCGACGCTTCGCCCGACTTGTCTCCTTTCTCCTGGGTGGCATACTTTTGGTAGTAATCTCGGCAAGCCTGACAGAAACCGAGCTCAATCTCGTTGACCGTGGTAAGTGGTGCGCAGCAAATCGAACGCGGGCGATTTACTGGCTTCAACGACTTGATGTACCAGGTACTTGACCGTCGATCGTATACCGGTGGAGGTACCAATGCGCTGTTTGAGCAGTTGTTCGGGAGTTGGAGGGGCGGATTTTGCATCGCCTTCACCGCTGCGGCATTGCATGGTATGCTCTGAGAAGATACATGCCCGCATACTGTGTGCAACTGGCGCTGTTGCTTACACATTGTGCTGTTGATGGTATGTTAACGTTTGCTTGCTCTTCTTACAGATGGTGAAGTTGATGCAGGTTGGTGTGTTTCAAACTTACAGTGATGTGGTTGCGTTGTTTTGATTCCAATCCTGTGGTGACGATATTGTGGGTGGTCAACGTGGGGCTGCTGTTGTAATGATGTCGGAAGAAGAGGAGAGTCTCAAGTTTTGAGGACGCACGAAACGGGATATACTCCGTCAACAGTCGCCTGGTGGTAAGCTTGCTTGGTCCATGGTTTACACCGTCGCACTTTCAACCTTCTTCATATTGTTATAGTGACCGGTGTTGGTCTTATTTGTATTATATGGACAGTCGTATTGTTCATGGTGTTGTGGTCAAGATTTTGGGGTAACATATGGTTGGTGTCCGGACATTGGTCCAGTCGAATTTTATGGAATCAAGAGTTGGGATGTATATAAGGCCCTCTATAACTGAAATCAAGGTATTCTCTCGCTCGGTAGGTCGAGAGAACACATGAGTGTATCTGGGAGAGTTGAGACACTCGGCAAAAAAACAAAAAAAACACAGGCCATACATGATATACGCGCTATTGTGCGAGCAGTAAGAAGTGGCCATAGTATGCGAGGTCTTACAAGACCTCAAATCACGGTGTTGAACTGCAGTTTGCTGAGCCGTCGAGATCAAAGCATTGTCACAACGAAGAAGCGGTTTGTTCCAACATCATGAAGCGGCAACGTTAGTGAGCAATCGAGAATCCATCACACAAAGCACAGATGTACATGGAGAGTACATGAACGCATTTAAAACAGATGCTAGTTTGTAAACTGATCTTGTGCTTGTTCCGATCGTGTTGGTTGACAGATAGGAAGTTGTGTCGTCAACGCCAACTAGTGCGTTTGTTGGAATGAGATGTAGGCTTATCTCAATTCCACACGAAATTGATGGAGAGCTGTTAGTGTAGTATCACTTATCTATGGCCTGTGCCACTGCAGAGCCACATCCATCCACATCCCGCAACCCATCGCCGCGTGCAAGAGAAGTTGGTTTGTAGGTTTGAACAACCGCACTTGTGTACGGAGGATGTTAGATAAGTATGATAATAGCATCATCACTGTGTTCACATGACAAATCACGATCGAACTGACAGACCGGATAATTTCATCCCAAACTTCATTAAGTGCGGCTTCCTGAGATCCACCACTCCTTCCCGTTGACGTCCCGTCCTGCGTCGTGACTGCCCACCAAGTTTCCCCGTCTGTTATCCGCTTCCATCCGGCAGGCATGCAGTCCCCGTGTCCTTCGATCTCCTCCTTCTTTTACTCGTACACTCCATTCCTTTCACTTTCTCTCGCAGTTCCCGTCCCGACCGAACGAACGGAATCCATTTCCTCCACCCTTTTCTTCCTCCATCCTTCCTGTTTTCTCCATCATGCATGTCATCGCAACTTCCATCCTCTCGCCCTCGATACCCCGGCATCTACTCCCTCCTACATTTCCCGCCCTCCACACCGACCACAACGCTGCACTGATCAACGTTTCTTCCATCATCCGTCCACAAACAGTCATCACAGCCGCAGTATCGCTCGCCCGGCGCCGCGGAAGTGTCCGAAGTGCAGAACTTCATAATGTCATCCCAGAGTTGGGACTGGATGGATTCTGGTGTGTAGTCATTATGCACGGAGCTTGTGCTTGCCACCGTGGAGCTGCTTGCAGTGCTCGTGGTCAGGTGGGACTCTGCCGTCTTGTAGGACATGAAGCTGGAGGTGGAGACCGTGGAGGTGATCTGGGATGAACAGATGAGATCGGACAAAGCAGGCTCCGGGGTTGGGGTGCCGGGGGTAGAGATGAAAGTACTACTGGACAAGGCCATCATCTCAGTCCAAAAGCTTTTGGCGGTATTGAATAATGATGGACTAGAAGTTGAGGGGGGAATTTGGGATGCCTTGGAAGCACTGTTGCCGGTGGAGGTCACAGTCTCAGGCTTGGAGCCGGACACGGAAATGGGAGCACCACGATTGCCGCTGGTTTCATTTTCGATGTTGTCCCAGAAGACCTTGGCGTTGTGGAAAGACGACGACGTGGTGCAAGATTTTGGTAAAGAAGCCGTCGCAGTTGGCTTCTCTGTGTTTGCCGGTTCCTTCTTGTCGGAAAAGTCCTTGGCCGAAGACCTGCCTTTGGCCTTTCCCTGGAGATGAGAGAGAGGTTAGTATGGTTATTCTCTTCCGGGAGATGTTATACTGCAGTTACTCACAGTGATTTGGGGAGCAGAAACCGACGAGGGCATGCCTTGGGCTCTGATCTGGCGCTTGATGGTGGCCGATCGGGCCGGGATGCGCAAAGGCGCGGGTGCATCTTGTGGGATCAGGGAACCGAGAGTACGCTCCGGAGGTCCCGCGGGAGCAGAGGCAGCCTGTTTTGACGAGCCCGCATCCGAGATATGCCGCTTCGGTATCGGAATGCTTGAACGCCTGTCTCGGCGTAATGGTTGCAAAGGCCGGCCTTCGTTGGCTGTGACTTTGGCTCCCTCCTCTTGCGTGGCCGGATTACCCCTTCGTGTATCCGGGTCTCTGGAACTCTTCTGGGTGGTCGACTCTCTCTCAGGTATGGTCGGGTCGCATGTTTCTGTCTCCGGCTTTTCCTCCTCTTTGACTGGTGTTCCCAGGGGGTTCGCTGCTGGTGATCCCCAACGCACCGTCTCCTTCTTCTTCACATTGTCTGGCTTGGAGGCACCTGGATGCGGAGTAGATGTCCGGGTCCTGGGAGGCGTCGAAGACCAGGACCTCCTTCTCAGGGCGTCGACTAGAGGACTGTCGCCCTTGGGGGGAAGTACATCTGCTTCGACATGGCTGTGGATGTTGACGGAAGGCCAATGTCTGGACTGATATCCGGCAGTGTGGTTATCGTCTTGGCTTGTCGGGGCATTGGGCCGCCGTGGGGGTTGGCTCTCCGCCTCCTTATTCTTGTCGCGTGGGTTTAGCGCCTTGCGTAAACGAGAGAACATCTTGCCGGGCTTGATGGGTTGATCTCAAGTTAGGCTTGTGTTGTAAATGGCGTTGACGGGATTGCAGTGTTGGCGGCTTGGTGATGTTGGTGAGCGGTGTGGTTCCTCGACAGGACTTGTTTTGTGATGATGGTGCAGGAAGAGGAAGTGTGCAGCCTGCACATCCACCGCATGATGCATGTGATGCAGGAAGAGGAAGTGTGCACTCTGCACACTTCCAAGAGGCATTGGATATACCAATACCAAAGGTTCCATGGCCTTCGATATTTACCACGGTCCTCGCCGTGGCGACTGGTGTTGTTGTTGAGTGAATCAGGTACAAAAGTGAGGAATAACAAGTTGTGTGAGGAACAAGAACATGGCGCCCGTAATGGCATCAGCTTGGGAACCAAAAAGGGCACGGCGTAAGTTTAAGTTTACTCTATACTGCTCTTCTAACAACCTTTTCCTCAAAGAGAAACTAGAGCGATCCACGAAGTCGGTAATAGGTTAGAAAATGACATATCAAAAGAGCACAGAGCGGCCGAGGAACATACAGACGAATGAAGACACTCGAGACACTCGACGGAGCCGCAACATTGAGATGTAAGTGCGATATATAGAACCCATGGACCTCTTCTGTCGACTCCATAGTATCATCTTTTGGTTACTTATCGGCAGTGAGAATGGCTGAGAGAACTATGAAACGACGTCAAAATAAGCTTCTGCGGCCGATAACAAAAGCATTTGTCCCCAACAAAGCCATCTTCACCCGTGCCAGGGAGGTCAAACCCATTGACTGACAACCCTGCCATCTGTGCTCGACAAGTTCGTATAACAAACACAGAATTGTCTGGGGAAGCCAAGCCTACCCTCAACAGCATGAAAAAAAAAAGGAGAAAACAAGTGGCTGTTGCTAGAATGGAGCAAAGATACAACATCCGCGATAGGTATGCCCGTCCCTGCCAAGTGCCAACCCAATCCCAGTCCTGACTGAGATACGACACTATCTGATCCCCTGCCATTCGGAGCGGGACTATGTTAGTCAATTAACTCCGACTGATGAAAGGTACACCTGTCCCATTGTGAGATCTGAGCCGCCTTACGCCGTCGTGCTCGTGCAATTCCCACTTGTACAATGTTTAAGGTATTGTAGTCGGCACAATGAATTTGCAGTCATTTTCTCATTCTTTGGTGGCGCTAGGTTCGTTGGAACTCCCGTGTTCAAAGTTGACCGAGAGAGAAATAAGATGCGACGGTATCACACATGTACCAAATCTTGCAGCGGACTTGTTAGTGTAGATAGCGTCTAGGACGTGCTGTAAATAAAGCAGAGGATGGGAGCCTATTGCATTCTGCGCATCGCCAGGAACCGATCTGTTAGTAAAGTAACAGACCTATAGGGACCAGCATCGTCATCACTGCGCTATTACATCAGATCGGGCACAATTCACATGATAATCCGAATGGAGAATTCCATCCCGAACTTTTTCATCTGCAGGTACTTGACATTTTCCCCCTTTCCATCCGAATCCGACCCAAGTACCCGGAATCAGCAAGTACCGCAAAGACTCGGGGCGTTCGTTTTTAGGATCCAGGGAAATCAGGCATAATCTGTACACTTGAGGCACCTCTAGTATTGCATATACTCGAATTCTCTACCAAAACCCAAACCCTAAGGCACCTGATACATAAATTCTGCCAGTTAGGCCTTGGATCCTAAAAACGAACGCCCCGAGTCTTTGCGGTACCCTGATCGTCACCGGACACCGGCAGGCATGCCTGTATCTTATCTCTTTGCAGGTGGTAGACCTGATACTGCATCGTCCCGATCCTTCCAACCCTCACACCCTCGACAGCTTTTTGGCCGACCCAACCACGGCCTAATCTCTCCAACAAGCCATCCATTCCGTCTCGCCAATCCTCCCCTTCCTCCTTCGTCTTTCCGGTGCTCCCCTTCGTGATATTCTCCGAATCCATCTACCTCCCCCTAGCGGAACACCTTCCACCACCAACACGAGCCACGGTGCTGCACATAGCATCATCGCGCGTCTCGCCCCAAACGCAATCGTCACAATCACAGAACCGGGGGCACGAGGACGACTCCGTCTCCGACGAGCAAAATCTCATAATGTCATTCCAGAGGTCCGATTGGACGGTTGGGCTGTACTGCGCTTCGATGGAGGTCGCGCTGAGGTGGCTCCTTGCCGTTTGGTAAGAAGACGTTGAGGAGCCGGTGGTCATGGATAAGGAGCTCTTGGAGTTGGATGCGGTGCTACTATCGGAGGGATCAAGCTTATTCTTGGGCATCGGTCTGGCGCTGGCGTGGGAAGCGCTGCTACGGCTAGTTTCGACGTTTACGACGCTCTTGTGAATCCGGGAAGACGCCTGGCAGGAGATCTCGACCACACTTTCACACTTAAGACCACCAGAAACGGAACCAGATCCAACAGCACCACCCTCCCTCCCACTCTTCTTCAACGGACTACATGTATTCACCGTATACCTCGCCAGCTCCGCCAAGTCCGCCACCTTCGACTTCCTGCAGGAATCACGAGCAGGGGACCCGACAACGAGCTTGCTAGAACTGGAACCGGGACCGGAAACGACAGCTTCGCAACTGGTGGTGCTGATTTCACTCCAGAAGCTCTTGGCTGTGTGGAAAGAGGAGACGGACGACGAAGCAGGAAGTGGAATGCGAGATTTCTTGGGGGAGCTGCCAACTTGAACGGAAGGATTGGATTTGGTGTTGGGAAGAGCAGCAGCGCTACTGGTGTCGTTGTCATTGCTGCTTATTTTGCCCCAGAAGTTTTTTACCGTCTGGAATGAGGCTGTTGAGGATGACTTGGGGAGGGAGGCCGTGGCGGTGGAGGTCGTTTTGACTTTGACTTTTCTGCTGTGTTCGGTCACGGTGGTGGCAGGCTTGAGCTTAGCTCTGGGGGAACGGGGAATGATAGCGCCCCTGCGCCGGGGCTTGTTCTTCAGCAGTGAGGTTGGTTGAGAGGATGATATCTCCACGATCAAACTGGATGTCTGACTCTGGTGGACGGGGCGCACGCGATGAGTGAGGGTGATGGTCTCGGGCTTGCCGTCGTAAGCGAAGTCGCGCGAGGCGGTAGGTTTAGACTTGTTCTTCAGCTATGTCAGAGGTCAGCGTGGTCAATCTTCTTTAGTCATTGGGAGTAACTTACGGTTGCTTCAGGCGCCGACACGGATGAAGGAATCCCTCGTGTCTGACTCCGAAGAAGGGAATTCTTGGTTGGGCTAATGCGCAACGGCACGGGAACCCCTTGGGGGATGAGCGGGCTCGGCGTACGGTCGTGTTGCACCCCCGAAGCGGAAGCAACGGCAAAGGGGGTAGGACGTCTCCGCAAACGACTCAACTCAGATGACGACTCGGACTTCGGAACCGTTTTCGGTCTGTGAATTTGAGACGGTTTGTACCGGCGCACAGTAGATGGTTGTTCTTCTTTCGACTGGCCCTTCTCTTCTTCCTCCTCTTCAACTTGCTCCCTGTTCTGCCCGTCCGCACCCGTCTTCTTCAAGGCCGACTTTCTCTTGTGCAATGCCGAGTGTCCGTTCTCTATGGCCGATTGTTCCAGAGGATCCGTCCAACGAACCCCCTTCTTTCCATCGCGCTGCTGTTCTTCGCGTGGGTAATAAGGGGTGGGCGCCCGCACCCGGGAAGGGCGGGAAGATCGAGACCTTCCTCTCCGAGCCTGCTCGAGCAGCGGTTTGTCGTTTTTGGAGTCGATGACGCCCTCGCAACGGTAGCGTTCGACAGAATGTGGAGATGGGTCTCGGTGGCGGGATTCATTGGCTTGGGGTTCCTTTGTTTCTTTGATCCTCCTCTTCTGAGGGTTCAATCGAAGAAGGAAACTGATCTCCGCCCCGGTCGGGGAGAGTGCCACGCAATGGGACATCTTAGACTCTTGGTATCAATGGATATTGGGCTTGCAAGATGTTGTGAGGTCGTTGTTTTGCTTGAGGTGCAAGACTGTGGTGTTGTAGTTTGGCAGATGTGAGTTCTGTCGTGCTGTGACGATGATGCGAGAAGAGGAATATCACGACATTGCACAACCTCGAGATCCATGGGATATACTCCATGGCCAAGGTTGGTTGTCACCAACGTTTACCACGGTCGCCTCACCTCAAGGGTAGTCGTCATGGCGACTAGTATCGTTGTTTGCCTGAGATGCTGAGAACCTGTGTGAACAGCATCACTGTTCATGGACATGATAGCTATAAGGCAGCAAGGCAGGAGGTGGGATCTGGGATGTTCACAATCCTCTCTGTCCTCGGATACAGGTTGAGCTTGATGGAAGAAATGGTAGGGCTACGAAGGTGATGATGGGGAAGTGACCATCGACTTCCATCACTGATCAGGGACAGGTATTGTGAGAAACATCAACGGTCTTGGCCTCATTAGTTCACAGAGTAAATGAGCAAAAGAAGGTAGACCGTTACCCAAGGAGCATCTAAGCTATCTGGAATATAGAAGTCAAGAAGGGAACCCTTGTGGTACATCGGCAGATGTGTTGATTAGGTTCCCGTGTTGAACTCAAGCGAGACACTCGACGACAAGATTGATTTGAAGTGAGATGAGATATATAGGAGGCGTCACATTAGTCCGCAGATCCATATACATTCCTTTCGCTCATATTGATTTTCATAGTCCAATTCCATAAAGTATCAACAAGTGTCGTTGATGGTATCAGAAATGGGGAGTAAAACCAGCTCGAATGCCACCAAGAATAAGATGCGACCTTATCTTATTTCCTACAGAGTTTGGCGACATTCCGTTAGTACGGTAACGTAACTTCAAAACACAACCGACTCGGGAGCTTGGACCAGCCGGACCGGGTCTGTTGTAATAAAACGGGACGTCCGACGGCGATGCAGCGAACTTCAGCGGCCAAACCCGGCGCGGATCGGAACTGATATCTGGAATAAATATAAGAATGGGGGAATCATACCGAGCTGTGATGTTTGTTTTTACTTATCGGTTGCTTGACACTTGTGCTCCAAATTGTTTGTCACTCAGGTATGCCCTAGACAAGATGTTTTGCTATCTCAATCGCTGCAAACTAGAGTGCAGGCTTGTTAGTGAAGCAACATTGATGAATTGTCTTCTCATCACCCGACGCATCCACATCGGAGCGCTCAACATCTTAGCACCGGCTGACATCACGACAAAGTTAAGATGTAAAGTTGGTTAACCGATATATGTTACTAGCAATGTCTACACAGCTACCGATATGCAAATAACAATGACTATTGCCGTCCTATTCCATTCGCTTGTTCGCCCTAGTGAGATATCAGGTAGGGTTGAGCGCCCTCCAACGCTCAATCCACCGTGACATCTACGATATTTGTATCCTCATAACTCCTTTTATAACCGCTCGATAAAAGACATACCCATAAGAGAGATCATAATGTATAAACTTGTAAAAGGTCTCCACCGCAACTCCGACCATGCTCTCGACAAAAAAATGCCATCTCTAACCATCTCTTTTACTCCCCTTACAACTCCTCACTTCCTCCTAAACACACTTAGAGAGTAGTAAGGTACTTGATGACCTTCTCCCTTTCCTCAACAGGCATAACGCTCAGAACATCACGGACACCCTTCCAGGCGGCGTCATCGGAACCCTTAGAAGCAGTGCGGATAAGGTCGCGCATCTCCGAGGTGATCGCCTCGGCCTTGAGGGCATCGATCTTAGTCTGGACCTGGTGGCGGTTCTCCTCGTACCAGACGGCAACCTCGCGGTCGGCGGTATCGAACTTCTCAATGCCGCTCCAGGCCTGGAGAAGCTGGAGGTGGCGAGCGCGCTCCTTAGTTGAGCTGGCAGTGAGAGCCTTGTTAGGGGCACCGCCAGGGGTAGTGGCGGAGATAATGCGACGGAGGATGTACTCCTCGTTGAGTCTTCTGCGCACACGCCAGTAGAAGAAGCGGCGGGCGTTCTGCCACTCAAGAATCTCGCGAATGACACCCTTGGCCTTCATGCGGCCAGCGCGATCGTGGAGATCAGCGAACTGCACGCTGATCTGAGCATAAACGGGCAGAAGCTGCTGCTCGCGCTCAGTCATCTTCTTCTTGATCGCATCAGACTCCTCCTTGGGGAGGCTGACATCGGCGCTCTGCCTCTTGAGATCGGCATAAACGGGGTCGAGACGGGCCATGGTCGCAAGCTGCTTGTCCTTGCGGTACTTGATACCAATGATACCCTCAGGCTCCAAAACACCACCGCGAGCATCCACATCAGCATACATCTCCATGGCGACAGGGTTGATGGTGGGATCGACGACGACCCACGAGCCACCACGAAGCTCGCCGAAGGGAGGAATGTAGATGAAGACGGGCTGCTCGAACTTGACGAGGGCGTCAACGATGAAGGAGCCGTACTTGAGAACCTCGTTGTACATGTCGCGCTGACCACCAGAGAAACCACGCCAGTTGGCGAGGATCATGAGCGGAAGCTGCTCGCCGTTGTTGAAATCGTTAATGGCTTGGGCAGTCTTGAAGGCGGAGTTGGGGTACCAGACACCACCAGCCTCGTTGGCCACCTGCTCGATCGAGTCAGGGTTGGCGGGATCAGCAGGAGTGATGTTCTCAACAGAGCGGGTCTCGACAGCGATGACACCCATGGGGATACCGCCGAGGCGAGCGCGACCGACGACGACGGTCCTGGCCCATCCGCCGAGGGTCTCGACGAAGGAGTCCTTGTCGAAGAGACCGGGCTGGAAGCCGTTCTCGTCCTCCTTACCGCCAATCATCCACCTGACGTCGTAAGGCTGCTTCTGGGGCGGGGTGTAGACAACGTCACGATCCCAAGTGTCGACACTGATGCTGATAGGCACAGGGTTATTGCGCTTGTCAGGAACGAACGACATCCACTCGACGATCTTGGAGACACCAGCGAAGTCATCGTTGGCAGTCAAGTGGGAGACACCGTTGCGGTACATGATCTGAGTGCCACCAAGCTGCAGGTTGGAGGTGTAGACCTCGCGACCCAAGAGGTTGTTGAGGGCAGGGGCACCGGTGAGAATGATGGGCTGGCCCTCAATCTGGACAGCACGCTGACCAAGACGGACAAGGTAAGCACCGATACCAACGGAGCGGCAGGTGACGAGCGTGCAAGTGAAGATGTCGTTGTAGGCCCTGCTGGTGGCACCGGCAATGAGACCAGAGCCACGCAAGCACTCAACACCAAGACCATCCTCAGCACCAACGATCGTGACAATCTTGTGGCGCTTCTCGTCTCCTTCGGTGATCTCCTCGGTGATGACGGTGTTCTCGAAGCGCTTCTTGCCCGCATCGTCAAGGTAGAGGTACTTGAAGCCAGCCTCAGGCTTGCTGGGGTCGTTCCAGGCAACGCTGAAGTGAGGCATAAGCTCGGTAGCGAGACCCAAGCGGGCACCCGAGTTGGCGGACAGGTAGATGCGAGGAATACCCAGCTTACGGGCAAGCTCAGTGCACTTGAAGAAGAAGTTGTCCTCCTTGGGGCCGAAAGAGCCGATGTTGAAGGTGATGTCGTTGGCTACAACAATGAACTTGCGACCGTTAGGGTACTCGGGGGTTCTAGCACGGATGAGCCACCCGACCATGCCGCAAGTATTGGTGCCAGGCTCACGGGAGACCTCGGTCAGGTTGTCCTGGTCATCAAGCACAAGCTCGCCGAATTCAATGCACTCGCCAACAGGGGGCTGCTTCTCGGCAAGAGCAGGGTTCATCTGCACAGCCTTGGCCCAGCTGTTCTGGATAGCCTGGCGGAAGAGCTCAGGGAAGTCATAGACGTACTGAGTGCCCATGAGATGAGCCTTGTAACGCTTAGGCTGGAGCCAGTTCTTGGTGGGGTAAGGAGTGTTGACCGGCAGCAAGTGCATGGAGCCGATCTTGGTGGTGCCACCGATGGAGTGGAACACCCACTCGCCCTTCTCGGACTTGCGCTCGGCGTAAAGCTCGACCTGGATGACATAACCAGAGGTGTTGGTGATGATAACACGCAAGGGGTAGGGCATGCCAGTAGCAGGGTCGGTGCAGATGATGCGAATCTCGACCTGGGCAACACGGAGGCGCCAGCCGCGAGGGCCGAAGCGGTCGAGGAAGCCCTGGAGGGAGTGCTCAACCTCCTCGGGCTGAAGCTGGAAGACCGGGGTGAAGTTCAAGAACATGTGGTTGAGATCGGAATTGTTATTGCCGATGATCTCAAGAGCATCGAAAATATCGTTGATGACACGATCAGCCTCAGAGATGAGGTACTCGGCAGTAGGGATCTCATCCCTCAGACGGCCGGGACGAATGACAGCGCGAGTGAAGTAGCGCTTGTCAGTCTCGACACCCTTGCCAATCGCCTCGTACACATGAATGTTCTTGTTCTCGGTGAAGACAGGCTTGATGTTGAACTTGGACAGACGTCCGAGCTCGAGCTGGAACGCAAGAGCAGGCTCGCTGTGACGGATGCTATCGTCCTCAACGTACTCGGGGCCACGGAAAGTGAAGTAGCCAGGGTATGAGCCATCATTGCGACCACAGACAAACGTGATGCGGCGGACCCGGCGGGCAACCAAATCCTCCCTGTGTTGATGCACAAGAGGAAGAATCTCCTTAAGAATCTCCTCGTCGCTGCGACCCTCGGCATCACGGACGGCAACGTTGACGACGGCGGAAAGCTCGTCAAAGGTGTCCAGGCGCTGGAGAGGAGGTCTGCGCTTCTCGTTAAGATCAGGGATCACGCTGTTTCTCTTGCGGGCTCCGAGCACAGGGATCTTCTCAAGAGCCCTGCTGAGGAGCTCATCCGCATCATCCAAGAATCTGCAAGGAATGATCACACCCTTGCGGGTAGGCTCATCCTGAGTCTTGTGGGAGAGATAAGACATATCGCTGATGGAGCTGATGCGCTTAAAGGTACTGTCCACAGGAGTGCCCGGGGTGGAGGGAGCGGCCGACAGGATGGGCAGGCCGAACTCAGAGTGGCCAAGCTTGCGCAAGGAGAAGTCCCAGGACAAGAAAGAAGGAGTATCAGTCTCATCGGCGTGGTACTCGATCTTCTTCAGAACGTAAGCACGGTAAGCGCGGCGAACATAGACCTCGAGCGCAGCGACGGACACCCAAGGATCCTCGTGGGCAAAGAAGAGGGTCAAGACATCAAAGACGGTGTACTTGGAGTCCACAACCTCCTTGATGATGTCCAAGCTGGGMTCACSGTGAKCCCAGCCAGTCTCGCCGTAGCGAGACTCGACAACAGAGGAACGAAGAATGTGCTCCATCTGAGCGGTTCTCTCCTCGAGAGAGGGCAGGGCGCACTGGATCAAGATCTCGCGAGCCTTGAGGGAGACCTTGGCGGTCTGGCGAGACTCGAGCTCGGCAAGCTTGCGAAGGACGGGGCGGAGGTACTTGCTGACGTTGCCAACGTTGGGCTTGTTGGGGCGGTACTCGTCCAGGATGGCGAGAATGAGCGAGTTCTTGGCCGCAACCCTGCTATGAGAGAGAACGGTCTGGGTGACCTTCTTGATGTCCTCCTTGTTCTCGTCACGCAGCTTGAGGATGACCTCCTCGTCCTGCAGACGACGGCCAGAAAAGAGACGCTCGACCTCGACGTAAGAAGTGAGGAGATCGCGGATAACGTTGAGCTCATGGACCTTCTGGCCCTCAGAGTACTGGTCGATGACAGTGGTGAGAGGCGCCAGAGTGGTCTTCAGCAACTCAGCGTCGGTCTTGGAGACGAGGTTCTCGTCCAGGAACTTCTGGAAGACCTTGCCGAGATTGCGGGCAGGGAACTCGGCTGAACGCGAAGCAGCCTTGTCGAGGACCTGAGTGAGCTGAGTATCGAGCTTCTGGGGCATGCGAGCATGAAGGGCCGAGAACTGAGCGGTGAACTCGCTGTAAGGGAGCTTGGGGTCACGAAGGACCTCAACAAGGTCCTTCAGGGTCTGTTGCATGATGATCTGGTTATCGAAGCCCATGAGGATGTTCTGAAGAGTGTCATAGAGAAGGCGGAATCTCTGAGCGGGCTTGTTGCCCAAGATAACAGGGGCACCAAACTCGGGAAGCTGGCCGAGGAAAGGCTGAGCCTGCTTGACACGGCTAGGATCATCGAGAGCAAGGATACCAAGGATGTCACCGGCCTCGAGAGTAGCGCCGGGCTGCTTGATAAGCTGGACGATACCATCCTCCTGGGCAATAAGAGGCATATACATCTTCATAACCTCGACCTCGGCGAAGGTCTGGCCGGCGCTGACGTGCTCGCCGTTCTCGACGGTGTACTTGACGAGCTTACCGGGAGAGGGGGTGCGCAACTGGGTGGGGTCGTTCTCCTGCTCGAGCAGACAGGTCTTGCTATCGACCGACATGCGGGTAGCAGCAGCCTCTTCCTTCCAGTAGACGCTGTGACTGCGACCGTTGAGAAGGATGAGGAGTCCACCGTCGCTCAGAGCACGAACGCCGATGGTGCACTTGGAGCCGTTGATGAAGAGATGGTAGCTATCGGCGCTCGACCTGGTGACGGTGAACTTGTAGCGGTAACCCTCGTAAATAAAGTCGACGGGGAAGACAGTCTTGAGAATGTCCTTGGAGGGGACCTGACCCTTCTCCAGACCGGCACGGTACTCGGCCATGCAGGCTTCGCTCGCAATGTGGGCCTTGGTGACGGCACCGCAAACGACGGCCAGGATGGGGTCGGGACGCTCAGCAGTGAGCTTTTTGGAAATGAGCTCATCGAGCCAGCCGGTAGTGATCGTGTTGTCCTCGAAAGCCTCAGTCTCCAAAAGCTTGATGAGGTACTCGACGGTGGTACGGAAGTCACCGCGAATGCTCAATTCCTTGAGGGCGACGACCATGTGCTTCCGCGAGGCGGCACGGTTCTCGCCATAGGCGAAAATGTGACCGAACTGTGAGTCGGAGAAACTGTGAATACCACCGGCAGAACCGACGGAGAAGTAACCCCAGACGTTGGAGCTCGAACGGAAGTTGAGATCGTGCAACACACCGTTGGATGGCTTGAAGCCCTCACCGGGATCCTCAGAGGTGATACGGCAGGCAGTGGTATGGCCCTTGGGGGTAGGCCTGCGCTGGGTCTTCTCGGACTCGGGGTTCTTGAACTCGAAGTCGATCTCGGTGGCAGTCCTGGGGTCGACTCCGTAGAGAAGTCTGATGTCGCGGATGCGGTGGAGGGGAATACCCATGGCAACCTGGAGCTGAGCAGCCGGAAGATTGACACCACTGACCATTTCAGTGGTAGGATGCTCGACCTGCAGACGGGGGTTCAACTCGAGGAAGTAGAACTTGTCATCGGCGTGAGAGTAGAGGTACTCGACGGTACCGGCCGAGACGTAACCGACGAGACGACCAAGACGGACAGCAGCATCCTCCATGGCCTTGAAGGTAGGGGGCTTGGCGATGGTGACGGGGGCCTCTTCGATAATCTTTTGATGTCTGCGCTGAACGGAGCAATCTCTGCCGAAGAGGGAGATGTTGTTGCCATACTGATCGGCAAGAAGCTGAACCTCCAAATGCCTGGCGCTGTCGGCAAGCTTCATGATAAAGATGGGTGAGCCGGGAATTTCGCTAGCGGCAGCATTGTAAAGCGACTCGAAGCCGTCCTCGCTGAGGACCTTGCGGATACCCTTGCCACCACCACCTTCGGAGGCCTTGATCATTACTGGGAAACCAATCTCCTTGGCCTTTTCCAGACCCTCCTGCCACGAGCTGACGCAGCCCTTCATGTAAACGTCATCGGGAACCGTAACAATGCCATTGTCGTCGACTGTGACCTCGTTGACACCGGTACCAGACCAAGGGATACAAGGAACGTCGGCGTGCTGGGCAACAATTGTCGAGGAAATCTTGTCACCGAGAGAGCGCATGGCAGAGCCCGGAGGACCAATGAAGACGATCTTCTTAGGGGAAGCCGCAAGGGACTCGGGAAGCTTGGGGTTTTCGGAGGCGTGACCCCTATTCGCACAGTCAGTATCATCCCATCAACCCCAGAAGCAGGACTCTTCTCTACTCACCAACCAGCCCACACAGCGTGGACATCCATACGCTCGGCAATATCAACGATAAGCTCGACGTTGGCATAGTTGTGGTTATTTGTGCCGCCGGGGACTTCGACGTAGTGATCGGCCATCCTGATGTAGTCGGCGTTGGCCTGCAAATCTTCGGGGGTGGCCATAACGGTGAACTTGATGGCGCGCTCGTCGCCGAATGTTTCGTAGGCCCATTTCCTTACTGAGCGGATCTCCTTGACGGCAGCAATACCGTTGTTGGCAATAAGGACCTGGAGAACAGATAGACGTCAGCAATTTGTGTGTTGGACTGCCGGAAGAGCGAAGAAACGTACGTTGGTAATGACAGTGTGGCCATCGTGGGCAGCCACAAAGTCCTTGACCTTGGAGGAAGGGGCATTCTCGAGCCTGTTGCCGCCAATGAAATGGGGGGCCAAGTTGTACTTCGCGGCGTACGAAGCCTTGACGACGGCGTCGCTCGCTGTTGTGTCCGCCATTTTGTCTGTAAATATGTGTTGTTTTGTTGAGTCGGAGGAGGCGTCCACGTGGATCGAATGCGGTGAGGAGGAAGCCGCTCTCGGTTTTACACTCGGTCGCCGTGAATTTCCCGAAACAGCCGAATTTAGGTATCGGTCAGTGGAGTGTCTCGGTTCTTCAGCTCAGCTCAGCTAGCAAATCGCCTGCAAAAAGGGTGCTACTGTCAGTTCCCAGCTCCTCGGAGAAGCAATGATCTGGTATGGTGGGATGTCGTGAGGGAGGAAGCTGGTGGTGATTAAAGTTTATGGTAGTGGAAAGAAGATGGAGGGTGGTGGATGCGGTGGTCGCATCTACTTTTGTTGGTTGGGTTTGGGATTGGGGTAGAGCGAGTCGATTTGTGTCCAGTCCAGGCACGAGCAGGAGGGGAACTGGGAACCTGCTGGCTGCACTGATGGGTCGGTGCTCTGGGGGGGAGTGAAGGGGGCGGCCTRCAGGTGCAGTGAATGGAGTGGATGGGATGCAAACTCACCGAGTCAAGTTGTCGTGGAGAAGTGGAAAGTGGTTGGAAAATTACGACACAAGTCGCACGGGGTATCTCTGCAGGGATGTAGGGGGAAGGTGCGTGTCGCGCGATTGCTCAATCAATGTCGACGTCAACAATAAACAATGAATGTCGACTTCGCGCAGTTCTGCTCTTCGACTTGTCGCACCGAGGCTAGCGAGGTACTGAGCAAGAAGGATGAGGTGCAGCAAGAAAGATCTTGGGCTAAGATGAAGTGGTGCTGGCTGCGGGAGGAGGGAGGATTGCCGCACGCGATTGCCTTGGTATGAAGGTCTTGGTGGGAGATAAAGTGGGAGGAAGGAGGAAGACGACGCGGAGGGACGACGATATTCCTGAAGCAAAAATGGACGAGGACGGCAAGACCAGACCACAAGACCAGAGGAGGAGTGAAGGGACGAAGACGGAACCTGGAAGGAGGGGACCGGGAGAGGGCAACGGGAACCTTAAGATACTCGGAGGTGAAGGGGCAAGAGCGAGCGGACGGCCGCGAAAGATTCGTCGTAATTCCGGGGTATTGCATCTGAACTTTCGAAACGAGACTGCAAGGTTCCAGCAACACCATACATTGGGAGACTTGGAGACACAACTTTGCGGGTTTGATGGGAAATCGAAGCCACAAGTGGGGCGATTGGGTACAGGTACTTCCAACTTGACCCGACCTCAACTCCAAAACAATAAATTCGCAAAGACAGCGATGAACTCGCACAAGTCAGCCCGTCTCTTTCAAAAACGCATAAATACCTGAAAGCGACGCCATGTTGGTTTACTACACTTGAGCTGTCAAAAATATTTTCATTCATGCTTTATCTTTCTTGTCCCTTGGATGCTTCTCTGGTGTCCCACTGTGACATTTTAACCCCGCCAAACGGTATCGCTATCGAGGTCAATCTTGCCATCCGCTCCCGCCCAAAGGCGGTGAATGGCATCAAGGTGGGATTCGCCCTTCAGATTCGGCAAGATTTGGGGTTCGTTAATTGGAGAAGCCAGGGGCAAGTGCCAAGCCTGTCACCCAAAAGGGCGGAAGGGAGGGGTGGATTTAGCCAAGCGATGCCATTTGTGGGTCGCAATTGAGAACTGCCAGCCATCACCCAATCACAGCAGGCGATTCTCATTGGGACGGGATCGTTGGGGAAGGTCCATTGCTCCAATCACAATGTCAGGAACCGAAGCGATTGCCCAACCACACCTCTGCCAATCGTCAGCTTGGTACGGCGAATACATGACGTTCTTGCAGCATTTTGTTGTGTCCACAAGTTCTCATGGCAATTGATTCTTCTCGACGTCTTCCTTCATGGTCCACAGAATGTTGTTCCTCGAACTGGTCCAGAGGAATCCCCGTCGCGTATCGACACTCTTGTTGTCTCATGAGGCACGGCCCAAGTCCGGATGCAGTCATTTCCACGCCGCATACGGACGTGATTTGGAGCAACCCTGACATGTGTGGCCGGTCTGTTTTTTACATCACTATTTTAAATGCCCTTCTGCTGTCGTCCTTTCTTCTACTTTCTGTCTTCGATCATATTGGCATGATTGTCCGCCTGTTTCTTGTCTTACACCATACCGCAGCTCAGATGATGTCTCCGTCACCACCGCTTGCATTGAGGATATCTCAGACTTCCAAATCCAACCTCCAGCCAACATTTCCCTTCCTCAGCCCAACCACGGATTCAGCAACAACAACAACCGAATCATGGGAGCAGTGGATCTTGACTTTTCAAGTCATCTCTAGCTTGTCCGCGGGGTTCCGGCATCCGAAAGACCGGCCGACCGAGAGCTGACGTCTGGTGCGACATGGAAGCATGTAACCTCCGTCCAATACCCCGGTGGAATGTGGGGAAAATGGGAAGACAATGACTTGAAGATCCCAACACAAGGACAACATCGGCGATGACAGGCTTCCAAAACGAACATTGGCGGCTGACTGAACAATATGTTCGTCATCTCAATGAGGCTGATAGACATCAGTTTAGTCTCGTACATACGGCGCGCCGAAGTCAATGTCCGATGATGAAAAGTCACCGAAAGTCACATTGATACATCTCACAGCGCGGCGCCGCATCAAAGCACCGATGGCACTAAAGTCTGGGCCGTTAGGGTGCACTACCCCCCCAAAGTGGCGTCGGGTGGGTCCCACCGTAACGGCATGTATGAAAATTACGATGAGATCCTCTCCGGTACGTACCCCCAAGATTTGTTGGGTTCGCAAAACCTTCTACGGAAACCCCCCGACAAGGGCCGAACCTCCGCGCGCGAGAATGGAGGGTTGAACACGGGATTGATCAAGCCTTGCCCTGGAAACCATCAAAACATCACCCACTGAGGGGTTGAGACGGCCAAGGATGCCCGCTGGAGAGTTTCAGCGCCTTTTCAGGGGATCGGCACAGCAGCAAACGAAATTGTTAGTGCTGGCGCTGGGCCCCGCAGATCCCCAACATGTTGTCCGCGCCCGCGGGAGCGGCACCCTTAATTCGCCCTAACAAGTCTGCTTTTGCTGCCTTAAAATCAACCCTTTGGCCCGAGCGCATATTTGCTTCTTTTGTTGACGGGCAAAGAGGTCAATTGTTCCTTCGATATCGAAATGGTTCTGACTCGCCAAAATGAGGGACTTGACAAGTCACTATATTGGACCCCCACAGCCATGTGCAGCTCCTCCGCAAAAGGGGGCGGCGTTTTATCGATTCGCGGCTTTCTTTCTGATCGGTGATCCGTGCGTAATGCCAAAAAATGCCATGTGCCAGGGGTTTTCAGAGACGCGATAGCCTCGTCGACTGTACAGAATCGCCGACAGTTTCCTGATCTGGGAATAGCGTCAAAGCCCGCGGAATCCGAGGAAGATATGAGCGGTGCTTTGTCAAGATATCGAGATGCGAGAACAATCCCGACCATTGCGCTCAGTACGAGCTGAATGTTCACATCACGGCTCTGGTTCGGTACTCGCCAAATTCCCTCAACAACCCAGCTCCTGGCAACACATCCGACGAAGATAACATATCTGTGCGACAACCACATCGGCGGCTTTTTGAGACTCGTGCGCCCAGCAAAAGAGCCCAGCACACTGTGGATGATGGAAGACCCCATGTCGGGCCGCCCCGTCATCCCTTGCATGTTCGTATCGTTCGCTCCTATCGTACTGTCTCTCTCGTTATGACTCGCCATGACCTCGTTGGTAAGGTTGGAGCTGTCCATCCGTCTTTATCACAGACAATGCCCCAGAAAATAACCATCATCGACCAAGAACTGAAAAGTATCAAACGTCTCCAAAATGTCAAGTTCCAGATCTTCCCACGCAGAGGCCAAGAAGAGGCCCGTCCCGACTTTGATGTCGTCCATCCCCCTGGTCCCCCGGATTTTAGGTTCGTCATGGTGACCCACTTTGCGCCTCTCAGTTTGACATCAAAATCGTACGATTTTCTCTCTGCTGGCCCAGCCCTACCAACTACATACCGCTCTTGTACCGCCCTCCCGGGACTACCACATGCTGTTGTTTCGTGCAACACGCGCGGGATGATGGAGCGACAGAATCACGGTGAGAGTGTGGTTAGTTCAGCCCTATGTGAGTAAACGTCGGATGATGTGCGGTCGTGTCGTAAAAGGAGTAGTAAAGTTGACGACATGAGTTAACGATCACTGTCGCATTAGCATGTGAAAGCGACGATGAGAGCCATCAATCGTGCGCTCTTCACTGGTGCTTAGTCTCCTTTTTCAATGCATCGTGTTTTTTTTTGTTTTTGTTTTTTTTTTACGAAAATCCACTGCTCCTTCTACCAAGTCCTGGGCTCAACAGGTGTTCGGCGTCTTCAGTGTTTGCAAACTCCCGTCTACCTCCTCTGCTCGTATCATCAGGATACAACATCCATCCGCACCCATACAATCTTTACCTCCAAATCCGCCATACCAAATGCATAACAAACATTGATCACAAGTATGACGGACCTATTGCTGTAGTGTGAACCGACGTTTTGTTGACCTCTTTATTGGAAACAATGAGATTGTTCTTTGTCATCAGCTCCATGAGTGATTAGGGCATCGACGACAGCCGTTATCCTCCCACCATCACCGACAAGATACTTGTTACATTCTAGACTTTGCAAAGATTCGTCTTGATAAGGTGTGCTACCGCCAGCAATTAGCACATACGACCATACCCACTGGAAAACTCGGGATCCCGTCCGCTCTCCCATAGATAAGCCAGTGAGGGCCAGACTAGTAGTTGGGTCGGTGACGACCAGCGAATCCCTGGTGTTGTATGTTTTTCTTTTTTTTGCTGTTTTTTTTTTGGTTTTGTTTCGCAAATCATTTTGTCGGCTTTCTCGTCGTCGCTTGCATTTATATAACTTTTTTGCTTTTTTTCTTACTGTTACGATTGGAAAACATAATCGCTTGGTGATACTGGGGAATTGAAAAGCCAGCGATTGAGCTCGAACTGTTTCCATGGTAGGTAGGTAGCATTACGATAAATGTCTACAAACCTACAATAACCCTTCTTGTTGCAAACCATATGGAACCAAGGATAGAATTGTAGCATGCTTCCTGGCATTGCGATAACGGTCTCCCTATATCTTCCTTCGTAATTCCGTAGCATTGTCTATTCCCTAACTGTGATATTAATTCAAGTCAATTACTGTAACCACGTCCATATATAAGGTACCAAAATCCCTAAAATCCATTGTTCTCATCAAGTGTCTCGAGTCTCTAAGTGTCGTCGTATGCACTTATCGCCGTATTTTTCGATGATCTCAATGTAATTTCTGCTTTCATAAAGAAGGAAGACAAAAAAAGGTACCACTACTGTTTAGACATGGAAGTCAACTGTAAGTATGAAATGGACCTAAAGGGGGTTCAAAATCCAGCTCTTGAGGCGGTCGGAGACTACTGAACCGACCATGTCTCGGTACAGAAGGTCATGGTATATCGACGATAATGGCCAAGGTGGGGCTACACTTCCGCTTTGTCACGAAAACTCAGAGCCAGTTGAGACAGGAAGTCAGTTGGACTTCGTGGGGTTCTCGGCGTCTACTCCCACTCTGTGTACTACTCCCAATTATCATGGCCCTCAACCTGACGGTGCTCCTGATGAAGGGGTTGAGGGAAGGATGAAAAAGCACGTGGGAGACCCGCAAATGCCTGGCCACCAATTCACAATATCCTGCTTACCACGACCTCACGATGAGATGACCAAGCGCTTTTCGGAACATCCCACCACGAGGTCCTCGACAATACCGTTGAACGACATCCCTACAGACGCCGCCCATCGAAGCACGAAGTGCCTAGACGGAAAAGAGCATAACAGATCATCTTGTCTCCTCAATGTTTTTAATAAGAGGTCCTACGGTCTGAGAAACGCTCCATACGTTGTTTGTTCAATCACCCGAAAGACCTTGGCTTCCTCCGAAATCGGGCTCTTATGCAACTCACAACACCAGGGTCAATACTGTGGTTGTTCCTATGGAGTCATCAAGTACCTTTCTGGTTATCAGCACATCGCATATGACACTGCTGTTATATTACACCGTCTTCCGGGAAAGACGAAGGGCCTCGCGGCTACTCTAGAGCATCAGAGCTAACTACTCTCCCAGAGACCTCTCTATGTCGTTAAGCGTCTCCCACAACTGTCATAATCCTCAGCGTCCCCCACAACTGTCATAATCGATCCCCTTACTTCAGCCCAAACCATCTTACCGCTTCTGCCTCTGATAAGCTTGCGGCGGAGATATCTCAACCCCCACTCCTCCTTTCTCGGATATACCCCCAAGTACTCCCTTTCCTCCTCCGGTACATGATCCCAATCGGTATACATTTGGTACAGATTTCGCCACTCAAAACCCTCTGGTACCATTCTCTTCACCTCGTCCATTGCCGCCACGTGCAACAAGATGCCTTGTACGCCACAGTGTCGGTCGAAGTCATTGGGCTGTCTAGGGTCGGCGTGGGGGTCGGCCTGTGCAGCCCAATCCTCAAACTCCTCCTCCGTCATGACTGGGATGTAAGTCCCGTCGCTGAGCTCATCGAATCCCGTCATCTCTGTCTTGACCTCCCGATACAAGTCCACCGCTTGAGGCGGTTTATACCCAACATCGAGCATGTGCGTAAGCCACGCCAAATCTTCTTCCTCCTTAACCTCGTTTTCAGCCATATTCCTCAACTCATGATACCACTCCGCTATATACGAATAGTTCGGGTCATCAGGGCGCTCATTGATGTTTCTTGTCCCCCATTTTTCCTTGGCCTTCTTTTCAATATCCTCCAAAAATTTCTTTCCCACGCCCTCAAAGAATCCTGACGCCTCTTCTTTGCGTTGCCGGCTTTGAGCTTCATAGTACTGGGTCCTGTCCGGGCCCGCGCCCAGCTTCTCATACCCTTCGTAATCGCCCATGGCGATCAAGGCCCTCGCGCACCGAAACTTGGTTCTTTCCGTCGGCCTCTTGATCCGCGCCATGGCCAAGTACGTGCTCTGATCCGCATGGTCCGGAACCCACATGATAGTCGGCATGTCCTCCTCCTCGGGCGTATCCTCCTTTAACCAAGAGAGATCGTTGTGCATGACAAAGCGTGCGTGGATAAATGGCATCAGGTTGATGCCCAGCTGCTGTTTTTGGACTGCCAGTTGCTCTGGGGATGCCCACCACTTGGCAAAGAAGACCGAGTGGTGGATGCCGCGCACGATGCACTGCAATTCGCCAGGGATGACGACACCAGGCCGCCGGAGACGCGAGTACCGCTCAATGTTGCTGGACCAAGCGGCCATGAGGATGAGGAGGTTCTTGTCGGCTATGGAAGCGGCGTGGGACGGGAGATCTAGCAGGAGCGGGGCGTACAAGAGCCGGAGGGTATCTTCGGAGACGGGGATCTGGGAGGGGCGGAGAGCGTTCTTGTCAAGGGAAAGGTTGCGGTCCTCGGTTATGTCGAAGATCGGGGCCGGGATGGTGTGAGGGTTGAAGAGGTTGCCGGCGGGCATGGGGTAGTTGGCAAGAGTTTGACGGGTGCATGTGTTTCCCATGAGGAAAGCACCCGGTCTGGGATCTTCTTCCGTCCGGATCTTGAGGGCGTAGTCGTCCATGATGGAGTAACGGGTTGGTTGGCGCATGATGGACTCGTAAATGGCTTTGCTTCCTGGTGCAGAGCTATCGCGGGCTTCCTCTGCAATGGCCACCTCGGGCAAAAGATCGAGCTCGTCGTACAAAGCAGTGTAGCCGGCCATGGCACACACACGTCCGACTTGATACCGGATGGCTGGCCGGGTCTCTCCATACCGGGCGATAAGCTGCCGGAGTGTTTGCTCGCTGGGCAGATCAGGGTGCCAAAAGCAGTATGGGAATTCTTCCTCCTTCTCCATCTGCGGGACTTCGCTGCTCATGATGGCGCGCGCGTTGAGCGCTCGGGTGATGGAAGGGAGCTCTGGGGTGCCGTGCAACTCAGTGGCGAAGCCGGGGTGGTGTCGGATGCCGCGTATCAGACACCACTGGGTGACGTTGGAGGCTAGACCGTGGGGAATGTTTTGACCGTTGAATGCAGCTTCATTTTCGGTGCCGTCGTCGACTGAGAGGTCCATCCTCTCCATGAGGGAAGCGAGAGAGCCTGCCATGACGGTATTACGGCCAAGTGGTGTAGGGTTGAAGGAGAACTCAGATGAATGCCAAGGGTGTTATGGGAGGAAATGAAGGGACAAAAGCTGTGAAAGGGAGTGAGAGAGAACTGACCAGGCTTTATAGGTGGGCACGGTCTAGACTACATGGGCATTCAAGGCAAAATTGGACTGGAGGGTCGTACCCGCCACCACTGCAGGGGTCAGACACACTGAAGAAAGAGTCATCGGGATTGGTTAAGTGTGGAGCAACGGTCTACCTCAAGGAGTAAGGTAGAGGTATATACTACAATCCCTAAATGCGTTGTTCTCCCCGAGTGTCTCACGTGTCCCACCATCTTCATGTTCACCTGCCATCGTACCTTTAACAGACTTGGGCCCTCGGTATCCCCATGTCCAGGATGACTACTGCCCAAGACCCGAGAAGATGTAGCTTTACTTCCCTAGATGCTTTTTCTCAGGTAACTGGGCTGTTCCCCCCAGTTACTCCGGCCAGTATCCCTGTGATCCTAAGGCCAACCACCATCATGAACAGTGATGCTGTTCAGGTAAACAACAACACCCGTCGCCGCGGCGACGATCATCAACAACCGGAGAACACCATGGTTCCCACGCGACCGTTGAACCTCTCGATGGGGACTATATCACACTGATCCAGCGTCGTTTCAACTTGAAACTTTCTTCCTCTTGGATCATCACAACAACACACATACCAAACCACATCACTTCATCACACCCGCACTTAACTCCGTCATATCATACCAGCAGTAAGTCCACCACCACGATGCAACCTTGTACGAACCGCAATTTCTGACGAGTCCTTCTTCCAGCAACCAGATATCCAGCTCCATCAAGGAGCGAGGCAAGAGCAAAATGTGCAACCGCCTCAAAACCCTCCACTCGGTCTGTGGGCACACGACCACTCACCCCGTCAACACATGTGCCGCCGCAAGTGGTGATGCCGATGTCGCAGGCGATACTGCCACGCCCAAAACCAAGACCACCCCCATCAAAAGTCCTTCCCGTCCCTGGCGACCCAGTGCTTTCGTCAAATATTTCCTCTCCGACTCCGACATTCGGCGCCTCAGGGCTTCTGTTCTTGAGAACCGAAATGCGCGGCGCAAAGGATCTTCATCTGCAACCCATCAGTCCAAGAAGTCTCCGGCATCTCAAAAGGCAGGCAACCGCGACCGACATGAAGACGCCTCCTCTTCCTCGCCTTCCGGGGTCATGACCCTGCTCCATCGACAACAGATCGAAACCTCGCCGAACATCCACGATTTTCTTGACATTTGTGTCTACGGCCCGGACTCCTCCAGAGCGAAGAAGAGGTGTGGCAAAGAGTTCATGACCGTCGTGGAAATCCAGTTCGGCTTCTGCCAACCTTGCCGGGAACATTACGAGGAGTATGTGGCATCCCTGGGAGGCGCAGAGACGGTCGAAGAAGCGACGAGGTCCGCCAGCGTGGTTCGGAAGTACTAGAGGTACAAGAACCTGCGAGGCTGGGCGGACGTGGTGGACGCCGGTGATGTGCCCGCCGAGTACGTCTTTGGCGTCGTTCGTGTCGCGACGGAAGTTGAAGAAGAGGTTGATGATGACGACGACTTTATCTTGGACCGGGGAGAGTTGGCCACGATATACCGTGCTCTGGGCTGGAAGGGGCCTGCCAAAGATGGGATTCTCCGAAAAGATGGTACGGTCGAGGAAGATACTATTCCGAAACAGCTGGATGAGATGCAAAGGATTAGGAGGAGGACCATGGAGTGGGCGGCAAGAGGGGATGAGGAGAGAGACATGGAGCGGAACTTGAGAGAGATGGAGGAGGAGGAGGAGAAAGAAGCGGAGGCTAGGGAGGAGAGAAAGCTTCGGCGGGTGGAAGAGAGGCGGAAGAGAAGAAAAGAGGCGGAGAAGGAGTTGAGGAAAGCGAGCCGTCAAGTCGGGAAAGCCAAGAAGGAAATGAGGCAGAAGAGACGGGGGATGGCGGAGCGCAGGAAGAAGACAATGGAGGAAGCAGACCCGATGGAGTACGAGATCGACGACGAGAATGGCGACGAGAGTGACGAGGAGAGTGACGATGAGGATGAAGACAAGAAGAACGACAGCAAGGATGAGAAGATGAACGACAGGAAGGATGAGAAAGGGAACGATAAGGTGAAGAAAGTCGAGAAAGTCGAGAAAGTCGACGAAGAGAAAGCGAAACCTAGCCCTGAGGTATTGAACAACAAGCAACCTGAGGGTGTAAAGGATCAGCGCACAAGACAGCCGGAAAGCAAGCCAAGGGGTATATATATACCTCTGCCAAAGCACGACCTCACAACAGGCGAGAAAAATTCCGACAACAAAAAAGCCACGCCTCTCGGCGTCAGTCCTTCGCCAAATGAGAAACCAGTGGAGGGGTCCTCGCCATTGCCTCGTACTTCACCAAAGCCCAGCATCGAGACCGCTCAAAGTAGCGAGCCCAAGAAAAAACGAAGACGTGTCTCGTGGGCGTCACCCGTCCTGTCTCGGGTCAAGATAATCGAGGCCAGAGAAGTTCCGGAGCCAAAGGAGGGCCAAAGCAAGACCGAATACAGGCCTCCCTGTGTTTCGGACGACGACAGCTCCGAAAGATCCGGAATCGAACCCCCTCTTCAGAAGAGCGAACCCTCGAATCCACCCTCACTTACGGTTGAACCCCCTTCAAGTCCTTGGAGCCCTCTCCTTCTCCAGAGAGAACTCCCAAAACCATCCTCACTTACTGTCGAGCCCCCTTCGAGTCCTCGGAGCCTTCTCCTCCTCCTGAAGGAACCTTCGAATCCATCCTCGTTTATCGTTGAACCACCTTCAAGTCCTCGGAGCCCTCTCCTTCTCCAGAGAGAACTCCCAAAGCCATCCTCACTTACTGTCGAGCCTCCTTCAAGTCCTCGGAGTCCTCCCCTTCTTCAGAAAGAGCCCTCGAATCCACCCTCACTCACTGTTGAGCCCCCTTCAAGTCCTCTGAGTCCTCCCCCTCTCCAGAAAGTCAAAGAGCCCTCGAAATACTCCTCAGTAATTGTTGAGCCCCCTTCAAGTCCTCGAAGCCCTCTTTCGCAAGTATGGGAGTCTTTTTCGCCATTTTTAGCCTCTCCGGCTCCAAAGGATAGCCTGGATTACCATCGGACGCAGACCCGCCCAACAGAAGTCCCTTCGACGTCGTTGAAACGTCAAGGGGCGATCAAAGTGAGGAACACCCCCGATGGCAAGATTTCCATACCAAAAAAGGACTATCAAACGTTCGACCGCGAGCAGCGGCCATCGCCACCCAGTCACAAACCGCAACCGACTTTCTGGACCCAGACCAATTCGCCCAGATTAGCTCAGCCCCAACCCTTCCGACCACAGACTATCTCATTCAAGGAGCGCTTGGCATTCTTTGAGGGTCAATTGGCTCCGCAAGATTCCTCGTCGAACGGCGGCACGTCGGGCGCCCCAAGCTCCTCACCGGCGTTGTCTTTCCGGACCGCCAAAACCCATCAAACCGGGAGCCGGAGGGGAGTCGGTCCATCGGAGGCTTCCACTCCGTCCTTCCGCACAGCTCGGACACACCACACCGTGTCAGGAAGTCGCGGTATCCCTTCAGATGTATCGTTGACGCCTTCCTTTTATACCGCTAGAACGCATCAGAGCGACAGCAGTACAACCCCAGAGCAAAGTGCGTCGACCGTCTCGTCGTCTTCTTTGAGCACGAAAGCGCAGTACTCGCGGAGCGCCTACACCGAAAGGTGGGAGGAATTTCTCGCGCACGGTTCGTTGGGTTTGCCGTCAAAATACACTGGCCCGGGAATCAGTTATCGTTTCTGCGGATGCTCGAGCTGCGTTTGGGCAAAGACGAGCGAGTGGAAGAGGGGCATATAGGCGGATCTTGAGGGCTTGTCTATCTCGCAAAGGGTTGGTTGTTAGCCTTGAATGATAAGGAAAAGGATATGGGAGGGAGGAAGGGAAGGAAGGGAGGGAAGGGGTGGAAAGGGTGGAAGGGGAGGGAGTTCTGGCTGGGCGTCGACGGAGGGGTCGAGAAAAGTTTGGTGGATTGGTGCCTGGAAAGACCGGGATGAACGCGGGGCATGTCATGGACGATAGGCCGTAGTTTAGGCAGTTGCTAACAATCTGATTAGCGCTTCGAGACCCTGTGGTTATTGTGACCGTAAAATGATTTGACGTGCTGGTAATTTTGGTCTTCGTGAAGGATTCCATTGTAAAGATTTGTCACTGAAAAACAACGCCAATGGCAAATTGGACACGAATTGATTGAGGAGGGAGTGCGACGTTCAAGCACGGGATGCATTATTGCACTATCGTATCTCCACAAGTTTTGGCAGCTCTACAGATAGCGCGTCATCTCATTCTGTGGGCGCCTAAAGCCAGTCCCCCCAAGACCAAGTGTAATTGGCATGCCAACCTTCGTCTCTGTTGTGTTTGCATTCGCTATTTGCGATCACAAACACCATAGCGGGCAATCCTGCTTTCCTCTTTCAATCTTACTATCATGCTCACCCGTACGGAAGAGCTTAGGTATTCTTAATATTCCTCCTCGTCCCATTTATGACGTTAAGACTGCACACCTCTCCTCGGCCACTTGCCGTCCGGTTCGATCTTGATTTTCTCTCTCCTTGATTATCTTCCTTCACCATCATCTTTTATGTATAATCTGCCTGTTCATTTCCGACTTCCTCACCCCAATGACATATTCCGATCGAATTTCCTCGATCACAGCCTAGCCGCAACCTCCAACCGACCTATCGGCCCCAGGCCAGTCAGGCCGGATTAGACCAACCGAAGCACTGGACCTTTTCGAGCGGCGAATGGGCCCGCCAGCTTGTTCATCAAAACCCGCGTCAGATTCCTCGACCATCGCACAGCTAGCACCTCACCCACGCGCTTGTCCGCCACCCTTTTGACCACAGAAAACAACGCCGCGCGGCGACGTATGGATGGCGGATTGCGATAGCGGGGTACGAGAGCCACTGCCCAGCATGTTACCACACTAACACTTTTCCCGCAAAACTGGGTGCACCTGCGATATGGTAGAATCTCACTGATTCCGTTCTTGCAGTCATTTAACTTGGAAGCCCCGAATTCCAGCTAGGCACAACCAAAGCACGACCAGGCATGGCTAAGAAAGGTGAAGCAATTACGATCTTGAATATGTTACTCATTGGTATTATTCATACTATTTGGTGCGTGGGAAATGCACGTACGAGGACGACGGACTCGGATGGCTTAAATCTAGCGATGGCACGGGAACAGTTTCGACTCAGTGAAAGTTACTTCACTAACAGGGTGTCGCTGAAAAGTGCAGCGTTTGCGATAGGGTTGCATCTCTGTCGGGTGACCGCCGTGTACTTCCGATTGGCGATGCCATCGGCGATATTCGTTTTCACTTCCTGCGATTCAAAGACGAACATCTATGGAAGGGAATCCGGGAAAATTGGTATGATGAGCGATGTGGTGCCTTGTATATATCCTATGTGATGTCGAACCCATTTTGTTGTTGAGTGTCTGGCGTGTCTTCTATAGGGGACTTCATGACTTCCCTTCGCGATCCCATTCTCCAGATATATTAGATAGGTCCTTCTTGGATCACCTTCTTCCCGTTTCCTTTCGATCCTTCATTTAGAGGTGTCAACGACACCACGGCACTTGAAACTCTGTCTGTACCTGACCCGTGATCGGAGTTGAGGGTCGCTGGTATCCTGATTAATGCCCCAACTCTCGTTGTTCACTCCTATGTGTAAACAATATGATCCTGTTCATCAAGTTGATATTACTGCTCTTCTTTCTATCAAGTTCGACTAGTATCCGTCAGAGAGAGAGAATCGAGCGTTAACATTTCACCTCCTGCCTTGCTGCCTCGTAGCCACACCTCTGTTCATGAGCTAAACCTCTATTCATGAACAGCAATGCTGTTCTCCAGGTTCTCGGGCAAACAACAACATAGTTCACCATGGCGACGACTATCCTTCAGGTAAAGCGACTGCTGTAACCGTTGGTGACAGTCAACCTGGGCCATGGGGTATATCCCATGGATTTTTTCGGTGGGAGGGATGGTGATGGTTCTCTTCTGCATCACCATCACAACAGTGACAACACAGGTCATTTCAGTGAACCACCGCCCACAACCGACGTACGCAACATTGCAGCACCGCCATCACCATATCCGTATCAGTATCTTTACTTCTCAGCGATATCCATCCAGAACTTCAAGATGCTCTATCGTCAACTGAGCAAGCTCGCCGWCGTCGGCGAGAGGTCGGAGGCCCCCAAGGCCAACCAATCTCGACTTCGACGTCCAACCCCATACTCGATTGAGCACTATCGACATGAAGGAGTACGCACCTCCAAAGACGACAATCCTCCGGTCGACTCGCCGAGAGGCAGATCACAATCATCGACATGGACGCCTACCCGCACCCGGGCTCCCACCCCTCATCCCAATGCCTCCAGGTCGCGTTCCAGAAATGAGAAGAAGACGGTCCGGTGGACGGATTCGTTGGAGCAGGAGTCGCCAGAGCAGAAGTGTGAGCCAGCAACCGCACCATCGAGGAAGAAGTCGGCCCTAAAGAGACAGCCAGCAACCGAGAAAGAGGAGGATCGGCCCGACAACTCGTCAGAAGAACCAGCCAAGCCGAAGACCGATGCGAAAGCGGACTCGCAGGAGGATCAACCACGCACCTTGCGCCGAGACAGGCGCTCCTCGATCCCTAGACCAAAGTTCATTGTCTCGAGGAACATATCGAAGCCAATCGCCCTTCCTTCCGTTGCTCCAGAGCGGCCACCAAGCCCTCTCATTCCCCAACCCATCCCCGCGCCTTTGCGCCTTTCCCAGCGCCGGAGCCAGATCCCGGCTATTCCCTCATCAGCTTCTGCCCCAGCAATCACGGTAAGATGCCCCGAAGACCCCAGAACAAGACGGGATCCAGCATGCTGACCACTTTGACTTCCAGGACAAGACAGCGGCACGCGACTTCTCGTTTGACGACAAGCCAGAGAGGATCACCGTCGGCTCCCGCTCTGCGCACGAGAAGCATCCCTCTAACACAACAAAGAACAATTTGTCGACTTCTCGGCCAACCTCGTATCTCCAGGCCAAGCCGAAGCGCAACGGTACCACCAGAACCCGTCCGACACCTCCTATTGCCGAGCGCGAACCAGCTCGCGCTGAAGATAGCAGCAATATCAAGATCTCTTCCTCGGCTTCTCCTGTCCAAAGCAAAGAGATCAAGCCCACTGCTTCTCTTCCCAAGTCTTGTGCCCAGCCGGCCGCAGCCTTGCCTGCCGGGCTGGGCCCACTCTCCAGCACCACCACCTTAGCTAGCTTTTCCCCGCGTTCGTTCGTAGCCTTGTCTTCCCTCGGAATACAACAACTTCTCTCTCTCGCCTTTTCGCCCTGTCCCTGTTATCGTGACGGTCTCAAGAGGTTATGAGCCCTCTCGCGCAAGGCGCATTCATCTGAATACCTTCGTTTACGTCTTCCGCAGCGTTTGCAGCAACTTCCGACTCGAAAGAATCGCTTTCCAGCCCGTTACTCCGTTTGCGACAAACAACCAACCTCGTCGCATCCCAAAACCTCGACCGCCCTGTTGGCGATCGCTTCAATCCTTCTCGTCGTCGTGATCAGCCAGGATCACTTCGTCCTATCGACCTTTCGTCGTGATCAGTCAGGATCGCTTCGCTCTACCGACCTTTCGTCGTGATCAGTCAGGATCACCTCGCTCTACCGACCTTTCGTCGTAATCACCATAGCGGAAAAATGCGTTTTATAACATCCAATGTCTAGGAGGTACCGCCTTGACTTCCAATGTTGATTTGACATCCAATGTTGAATGCCCTATAATATAGGGGGTGAGCACTATAAAAAAAAAAATTAAAAAAACTTGGAAATTTTTTTTTTGTCTTAGTCCTTCCTTCCTATAATCCCACTTTCCACTTATAAAGGGAAGGTTGGGATTAATATTTATAAACAACTTGGCTTAGTGGTCAAGTAGTTAAGATAGTGGTCTTTTTTTCCTAACGTCTTTGGTTCGATTCCTATTTGTGGCAAATTTTTTAAAGTTAAAAAAAGAAAAAAACAGAAAGAAAGAAAAAGAAAAAAAAAGAGGAAAAAAAAAAGGAAAAAAAAAGAGAAAAAAAAAAAAAAAAAAAAAAAAAAAA